>ONZH01021419.1:0-29778 GCA_900303285.1 Rhinella marina
CTTGAAATGCAACAGGGACTCATCTACACAGATGTTTTCTTCTGGGGTGTACACTTCAGAAAACTTGGCGCTGAAGTGGTCAAGAAGGGGTCTAATTTTGAAAAGCCGATCAAATGTTGGGTCATTTTGGGGAGGACACTGTGCATTATCATTATAATGCAAAAATTTCAGAATAGAATCAAATCGATTCCGGACCATGGCGCTATGGAATACTGGAGTGTGGTACAAGACATCCACACTCCAATACTGTCTCATTTCTGGTTTTTTAACAAGCCCCATGTGCAGCACCAGCCCCCAGAAAATTTTCATTTCTGCTGCTGTTACTGGGGTCCAACCAAGGGGTCTTGCGTATGGTGACGTGGGGTTCTGGGTAATGAACTGCTGGGCGTACAAATTAGTTTGGGCCACGATAAGATTTACTAAATCGTCACTGAAAAAGATTTTGAAAAAATCAATTTCGGTGAACCCGTGCAGTCAATTTGAATTCCAGAGTTTCCCACAAACTCTGGAATTTGGGGCTGATAAACGTCAGGGGGTGGGGTCCATGTGGGCTCGCTCTGGGGGCTGCCTCAGCAGTCGTTCTGGGGCGCCTCCTAGAGGGTCCCTCATCAGCGGATGATGATGATGATGAGGGGGTGGAGGAGTAGAGGAAAGTGGCGTCCTCTTCTCCTTCAGTGGCCGACTCGGTATCAGAGGCAAGGATGGCGTATGCCTCTTCTGCCGAGTACACTCGTTGGGATGACTGGGACATTTTTATTTTAGTGGGGTGTGATGGGTGAAACGTGTAAAACTTTATTTAGTGTGAGGGGTGTGTATGTAGTGGTTTTACACGTGAAGGTGTTTTTTACTGTATTGACTTTGAATTAAAAAAAAGGGGGGGGAGGGGGAATAAAAAAAAGGTATTTTCAGTAATAAAAGTCTTCAGTTAAAAAAAAAAAAAAAAGCCTTTACTGCAGAAAAAAGGCTTTGCTGCAGAAAAAGTATATACACAAAGAAAAAAAAAAAAAGAGCAGACACGATCAGTATTGGACTAAGTGCTCAGTGTATCAGTGCTCAGTGCTTGCAAAATGCACGTACGCAGATGGTGTGGTGAGTGCAGAAACTGTAGTGAAAAAATTCACTACAGTCCGCAAAGAGCACGTACGCAGATAGTGCGTTCGTGCAAAAACCTAAACTGACACTAAATGAAATTTATCTAACTACCACTGTGTTTGTTTTTTTTTCACACAAGTAAAAAAAAAAAAAAAAACCAAAAATATGCAGATGCTGCTTTTACAGCACGCACGCACACAGATGGTGTGTGAGTGCAGAAACTGTAGTGAAAAAATTCACTACAGTCCTCTGCAAACAGCACGTACGCAGATACAGTGCGTTCGTGCAAAAACCTAAACTGACACTAACTGCAATGTATACATATATATATGTATATGGATTTTATATATATGTATATATGATATATATCTGACTGACACTACCTAGAGTTTCAAAAAATGTGCTAACGCAGCACGCACGCACACAAAACGTGTGTGCATGCAAATACTGTAGTTAAAAAATTTACTACAGTATAAAAAACTGAACACTATATATATATATATATAGATATAGATATAGGAAAAACTCTGGATTTGCAATGGTAGATGCAAGGTTAGTATTTTTATTTTGTTATGCGACAAATATCACTCAGTGTGACGTTTCGGCTCTACATCCGAGCCTTCCTCAGACTGTGACAACAAGAAAACATAGGCAGACATAATATTAGTTTACAGGGAATACATGAAGCAAAACGACATTACAAAACATGAAACAACAAACGAACAACTCTTTTCCGTAATGGCTGTACTAATACATGATGGTGACTATCCAGACCAACAGACAGATGGATAATGGTGAGTACAAGTTAAGGTAAGTATATAGTTAGTATATGTTTAATCCTATATCCAAATGGCCACTTGTAACAAATTCCCAGCGGTCTTATCAATATAATAGAGGCTGAGTAATAATAAGTCAGATAGGTGCAGTATAAAGTCTATATGAAGGATCTGCTTACCAATAGTCGCAAAAAGATGTGATGAATGGAGCCCAGTCTCGGGCTAAATACTTACCTTAACTTGTACTCACCATTATCCATCTGTCTGTTGGTCTGGATAGTCACCATCATGTATTAGTACAGCCATTACGGAAAAGAGTTGTTCGTTTGTTGTTTCATGTTTTGTAATGTCGTTTTGCCTCATGTATTCCCTGTAAACTAATATTATGTCTGCCTATGTTTTCTTGTTGTCACAGTCTGAGGAAGGCTCGGATGTAGAGCCGAAACGTCACACTGAGTGATATTTGTCGCATAACAAAATAAAAATACTAACCTTGCATCTACCATTGCAAATCCGGAGTTTTTCCTATATATGATACTGGGGTGGGAACCCTACTCCGAGACAACTAAGTAGTACTCGTCAAGTTGACTAATTGTTTATATATATATAGAGAGAGAGATATGGAGCTCTATATATATTTATATAAAACCCTAACTGTACTTTCTTATTTTTGACAAAAAAAAGAGAAAAAAAAAAAGCACAAAAAATGATCCCCAGGTGCTGATCAGGCAGGTATGCACTGAAAAGCACTGGGCGGTCACAGCTCGCACGCAGAAAAAGCAGTGCAGAAAATTGTTAAAAAGTAAAAAAAAAAAAAGACAAAAAACACACGGACCAAGTGGCGTCCGTAAAAAAAGGACGGGAGGGGGTAGGGGAAGGGAGGGGGGACAGGAGGGAACAGGGACAGAGGGTGGGTTAGGGATCTGTAACTTCTTCTTTTCTTCTGTTCTTCTTCTGTTCTTCTTTTCAGCAGCCAAAAATCAGAAAGAAGTGGTGGTGCACCACAAGTCCCAGCAAGCCAACAGCACACAGAAAAGGACAGAACCTTCCAGCGTGCAGTCTCCAGCTAGAATGGCTGCATGCAGGAAGGTTCAGCCTCTTCCTGTGCAGCTGTAGCGCTGCCATTGGCTGTAGCGTTGCTCCAGCCAATGGCAGCGCTGGCAGGGGACCCAAAACAGTGGAGTCCCCTGCCTGCCTGACCTTCAAATGACCGCCCCTGCCCTTAGCTAACATGGCTGCCTGCCATGCAGTGCAGCCATGATACCCCGGTTCCCCGGCGATTTCGCCCGGGGACCGGGTGTATGCCGCACCGTACATGTACCGCTGGGCGGTAAGTCATGTCCCGCTGGGCGGGAAGGGGTTAAGCTTGCAACCATTTTCTTTGAAACTAGTCTTAAAGATCCTCCACTATCATGCAATCTGTCATTGGTTCCAACATGGACCACAACAGCTGGGTCATCACTAGCCACTCCCAGTAATGTATCCATGCATTCTACTACATGCCAAACTCTGGCACAAGGGAAGACTGCAAACTATCCAGCTGAGGTGGTTTTGGGGACAACCTTGCATCACCACCCAACCATGACCTTGCTTTTATTGGACCTCTTTCTACTGCCTTTAATTACATTAACCCTGCTACTTACCTGCTACTCCCAACCCTCCAACCTACATTTGTGCCCCACTCAGCACACCTATACAGCAGCACTCTCAAAGTAGGAAGCTCATATTTGTAATAAATCTTAATATACACATTAATCAGTGATATGGAAAGATTATTGCAACAATGAGCTTAATCATTCCCAGGTTTAGGTAGCACAGATATATAAGCTAGAAGAATTGGGGGGGGGGGGTGATTGAATTGCATATATAGCTTGAAATGCCATAAAAGTAGGGAAACCAAAGACTTATAAAACCTCAGTGTAAAGCCATTGGGTCCTGGGCTCTTCCCTGGTTTAATGATATTTACTGTATGACCTCCCCTACTTCTTTCACACAGTCAGTGTTTGGTCAGTTATTTGATCAGTAATTTCCATCAGTAATTGTGAAACAAAATCAGAAGAGGAGCCTACACAGAATAAAGGGTGTATTAAGCTGCAAGATTTTCTGGCAGATGATTGCTAATGAGCGTTCCTATGAACGATCATCTGGCAGTCTAGGGGCATTTTTTTTATTATTATTATTATTATTGCATTATACATATTTTGAGCTAAAAATGTTTTCAGTTGGTCTTCATTAACAATATGGAGCCCTTTTTTCTGTACAGGGCTGAGATGCTCTAATAGCTGCCTGTGGATTTTTTGTCTTTTCCGTCATCTAAGGAGCAGACAGACTTCTTATTTCTGCTCACTCATATTATAAACACTCATTAAAGCTCAATCCTTATCTGACTGATAAGAATGTGTCTTAAATAACTGTTTATGGCCTCTTAGAGTTTAGAGATAAGGCTTTTTAGATGACAAGCACAAAGTGAAAGTGAAAGTACCAGTCACACAGTTATCAAAAACATTGGCAATGTCCTGAATTTATCTTTAGTACTGTGTTTTTTTTTTATAACTGTAGGTTTTCTTGCCAAGATTCATTCAAGGGAATTTAGTGATGGCAACGTGGTTACAATAAAATATCAATTTATAGCGTTGCCTCACTGTATCCCTATATACTATTCAGCTATAAGGGTGATACAAATCCATATTTCACCCCCAAGATTGAACCTTATACAGCCTGGTTTGACTTATCAATATAGGGCTTAGTACCCTCATTTTTATCTTATTTTCTAATAATGACTTTTTTTTGTTTTTTATTTTAAAGGGGTTGTCCAAATTATTATTATTATTGATGACCTATCCTCAGGATAGGTCATCAATATCAGATCAGCGGGGGTCTGACACCTGTCACCCCCACGATCAGCTGTTTGAAGAGGAGGCGTGCCGTGCCAGGCCTGCCTCCTCTTCATTGTTTACCTGCTCGCCTTAACATCTGAAGCGGTGAGCAGGTGTAATTACACCTAATTGTCCTATTCATTTAAATGGGGTGGCTCATTCCCATACACTTGTATAGTAGTGATCCGTCCAGTTGAAATGAACGGGGCGGCTTGGGTGTAATTATACCTGCTCATTGCTACATATGCTACGGCGAGCAGGTAAACAATGAAGAGGAGGCAGCGCTATATATTTTTTTGTCATAACTCGGACAACCCCTTGAATGAATGGATGTCGTATATCTGGACTTCTCCAAAGCATTTGACACTGTACCACATAAAAGGTTAGTATATAAAATGAGAATGCTTGGACTGGGGAAAATGTCTGTATGTGGGAAGTAACTGGCTCAGTGATAGAAAACAAGGGTGGTTATTAACGGTACACACTCAGATTGGGTCACTGTCACTAGTGGGATACCACAGGGGTCAGTATTGGGCCCTATTCTCTTCAATATATTTATTAATAATCTTGTAGAAGGCTTGCACAGTAAAATATCAATTTTTGCAGATGACACTAAACTGTGTAAAGTAATTAACACAGAAGAGGACAGTGCACTGCTACAGATGGATCTGGATAGATTGGAGGCTTGGGCAGATAAGGTTTAACACTGACAAATGTAAGGTTATGCACATGGGGAGGAATAATGCAAGTCACCAGTACATACTAAATGGTAAAACACTGGGTAACACGGACATGGAAAAGGACCTAGGAATCTTAGTAAACAGCAAACTAAGCTGCAGAAACCAGTGTCAGACAGCTGCTGCCAAGGCCAATAAGATAATGGGTTGCATCAAAAGGGGCATAGATGCCCATGATGAGAACATAGTCCTGCCACTTTACAAATCACTAGTCAGACCACACATGGAGTACTGTGTACAGTTCTGGGCTCCTGTGAACAAGGCAGACATAGCAGAGCTGGAGAGGGTTCAGAGGAGGGCAACTAAAGTAATAACTGGAATGGGTGGACTACAGTACCCAGAAAGATTATCAAAATTAGGGTTATTCACTTTAGAAAAAAGATGACTGACGGGAGATCTAATAACTATGTATAAATATATCAGGGGTCAGTACAGAGATCTCTCCCATCTATTTATCCCCAGGACTGTGACTGTGACGAGGGGACATCCTCTGCATCTGGAGGAAAGAAGGTTTGTACACAAACATAGAAGAGGATTCTTTACAGTAAGAGCAGTGAGACTATGGAACTCTCTGCCTAGAGGAGTTTACTAAAAGAGTTTAAGAGGGGCCTGGATGTATTTCTGGAGGGTAACAATATTACATGTTATAGTTACTAGAGAGGGGTCGTTGATCCAGGGAGTTATTCTGATTGCCTGATTGGTGTCGGGAAGGAATTTTTTGGGGGGAAGTGGGGAAAATTGGCTTCTACCTCACAGGATTTTTTTGCCTTCCTCTGGATCAACTTGTAGGATTACAGGCCGAACTGGATGGACAGATGTCTTTTTGCAGCCTTATAAACTATGTTACTATGGTATAATGAAAAGGTTTGCCTCTGTTCTGTGTTTTTGACCTGAGCCTGGTTTTAGCACATATTAATTTATGGAAATAATTGACTGACAAAACACTGTGTGAATGTGGCCTTACATGAGAATGTCCACGAAAATATTTAAGCTAGAGGCAGTTAACCTCTCACAAAGCAGATCGCAGAAAATTGAAGCAGGGTCTCTAGATGAGAATAAGTCTCGACAGTGTCATGTTGAATTTTTGTATGATATTAATTAAACATATTATCACAATAATTACTTAATTGTGGTCAATACATTTATCTTTAATACCCCATGCATTTTTTTGTCTGGAGAGCTGGTAAATTACCAGTGGTAATATTTGCATTTATCATTTTTGAGTTCTTTTGTGGGTATATGATGTATACCATTGCACCCAACTCCAATACTACTGCACCTCTTGGTAAGCTTCACATGATTTATTTTTATATATTTTGAGTTTCTAGCAGCAATTCAATATAACAAAAATGATACTTAAATACTTACAATTAGTTTGAGTCTGCCAGATGGCATCTGCCATTCCCCATAAAGCAGGAAATATAAAGAACACAGCCAGCTGATCTGGATGAGGCTTCCAAAGAAGTAGCGCAATTATACTTGCAAAATTGGTGGCTGCAGCTAGTCAAAAAGTACAGACAAAATTAATGGATCCTGTATAGACTGCTATTTCTAAACATAGCAAATTGGAAATGACAGTCTAAAAATTCTAAGTTGATCATTTCACTAATCTTGTCAATCATTTGTTAAGAAATACTTTTTGTTGAATAACTGCATGAATCTGTAAAATGTCACTCTTCTCTGCATTTCATCTATTTTCAAATTTTCTATTATTTTCTCAATTTACAGAAGTCGAAGAAGGCATAAACACAAATCTCATTAATTTCAACCTGTACTGATGTATATGTGTCAAATACAGCTATGTAATGGGATACATGGGATACAACGGATTCATGTAGATCCATGTAGAGAACTCTCGACTCCTGTGGCTTTAAAGACACAAGGAGCATGCTAAGGACATCAGTGGTCCAGCACAGGGTGCATGATAATGTCATTGGATCATGCCACCTGTGCCATGTCACTGGTGGCATGGACAGAAAGCAGCACTGCTCATTGGGGCACCTCGATAAAGCGTATGTAAATTGTTTTTTTTCCCTATCAGGGCCACAAATGAGGTGGTAGAGGGCACAAAAGCGACACTGCTAATGTGTGGGGGATATTATTAATATGGAGACACAAAAGGAGGCATTACTGACTAGGGTGCAACCAGGGGGGTCAGGGGCATAATTACTGAGTAGGGCCTAAAGGAACACTATTTATTAATAGTTGGATCACAAAAATGACACAGTTTATGTATAAGGCCTAAAAGGGCACTTTTACATTGTGATACACTGTAAGTGGTACTTCCCATATTAGGCCTTTAGAGGACAGAAAACAGGGGTATCATTAGTGCATGTAGTAGACAATTATTTGGTATCTGGGGCACAATTACAGTGAGGGTACTATTTCTGTGTTGCCCCTCCATCCTCCCTCCCCGAATGGTGTCAAACTAGGCACTAGACCTCCAGTGTCTAATGGAAAATACAGCTCTATATCTGCTATAATGTCCCCTCACACCCAGCCGCATTGTGCCCTCTCTCCAATCTGCAATTCTGTGCCTACTTCTAATGAATTAGATGTTATTAGTCAGTGTCCTGTGTGATCTTCACATATTCTCTCCCCCAACTAACTGTCGTACATACAAAACTGCAGCAGAATATTTAGCCCATTACAATTACAAGGTGTTTAAGAAAGCTAAGCTTTGCTCTCTATCAAACATTAGTGTAAAATATTAATAGGAGCTCCTACAAGATCTTATGTTCAACAGACAAAATAGCTCTCCTCTCGTAGAGAACTGTGTACAGTATGTAAAGCAGTTATCCTTTCAACCCTGTTCACAATCCTCAAATGTTTGCTGGAAGTTCTGGGTGTCAGACTCCCATCAATAACATACTTATGACCTATCCAGACCTTTAACCTTTTCCTAACAGCCATTTTTAACCTTCCTGACAGGGCCAAATTTTGCAAATCTCACATGTGTCAAGTTATGTGGTCATAATTTTGGAATGCTGTTACTTATCCAAGCCAATCTGAGAATGTTTTTCATGGCACATCGTACTTCGTGTTATTGGTAAATTTTAGTTGGTATATTAATAAAAAAAAAATTACAGAAAATTGGAAAAATTCGAGTTTCTCTGCTTTTTAGACAGATTATGATTAGAGATGAGCGAAGTTTTCAAAAATTTGGTTCAGAGTCAACATAATGGCCCAGTCACAGAGTGGTGAGTGTGGCAACAGCATGAGGAGTCAAAATAGTGGCTGAGTCACAGAGTAGGGAGCGTGGCAACAGCATGAGGATTCAATATAGTGGCCTAGTAGCAGTAGTCTGCCAGCACCGATTCCACATGTCCACACTGCAACGGGAAGGAGCAGACTCCACATATATCAATATAGGAAATCCCAGCAGTCGTGTATCCTTTTTGAAAAAGTAGGCTTTTAATTAATTCCACATAATATTAGGTGTGTACAGGAACGCGCTTCGGCAAACAGTGCCTTTATCACCTGTTGATAAAGGCACTGTTTGCCGAAACACGTCCCTGTACACACCCAATATTATGTGGAATTAATTAAAAGCATACTTTTTCAAAAAGTATACACGACTGCTGGTATTTCCTATATTAACATAGTGGCCTAGTCACAGAATGATGAGGGTGGCAAAAGCATGAGTCAACATATTGGCCCAGTCACAGAGTGGTGAGGGTAACAACAGCATGAGGAGTCAAAATAGTGGCTTAGTCACACATTGGTGAAGGTGGGAAAAGCATGAATAGTCAACATAGTGGCCCAGTCACAGAGTGCGGAGGGTGGCAAAAGCATGAGGAGTCAACATAATGGCCCAGTCACAGAGTGGTGAGAGTAGCAACAGCATGAGGAGTCAACATAGTGGTCCAGTCACAGAGAGGTGAGGGTGGGAACAACATGAAAAGTCAACATAGTGGCCCAGTCACAGAGTGGGGAGCATGCCAACAGCATGATGAGTTAACACAGTGGCCTACACACAGAGTAGGGAGGGTGGCAACCTCAAGAGGAGTCAACACAGTGGCCCAGTCACATAGTGGGGAGGGTGGTTACAACACAGGCGCCATGAGATGTAGGCGGCATGTCTCTTGTGCCCTGGTCAGCCAGATTTATCAGCATCTGCTCCATGACGTGAAGAAGTGGAAAGACATAATTCATCCCGTAGTCCTGGCGACTGACAAATAAAGTGGCCTCCTCAAAGGGCCTGAGCAAACGGCAGGTGTCAAGCATGAGCTGCCACTGGCTAACATCGAAGTTACACAGGGGAGTACTCCTGTACGCCTGCATCAAGAAATCATTCATGGCCTTCCTTTGCTCATATAGTCGGTCCATTATGTGGAGGGTGGAGTTCCTACGTGTGGAAACGTTACATATGAGGCGATGTTGGACAATGCTATTCCGCCTTTGCAGCTCAAGAAAGGAGTGTTTTGAAGTGCAAGAGTGGCTGAAGTGCATGCACAGTTTCCTGGCCATTTTTAAGATGTCTTGAAGTTGGGTGGAAGACTTCAGGACCTGCTTTACAACCAGATTAAAGACATGCACCATGCAGGGCACATCGGTTAGCCCTCCTTGCTGCAGCATTAACACAATATTCTTCTCGATATCTGTGACCAGGATTTGATTTCCTCTTGAAGGACGCAGAGCAGTTCCTCATGAGATTGAGGATGGGGAGGAACCATGGTGCAGGAATCACAGCTTGAGACTGCGGAGGCGCATTGCCGTCACCTGGCCAATTTGCTGGTCTCCCTTGGCAGGAACCACATTTACCCAGTGGGCCATAAAGGACATATATTGTCATGTCAGCACTGCCATGAACTTTACCAGAGACTGTCAGGCTCAAGGACTGACATGTTGTATTTTCGTTCCGGCTGCCTCTCAGCAGGGGTTAACGTGCTGTGGCCGGATCCGCTGTCCGCCCCCTTCACCCGCCGGATCCGTGCTGCTGCTAGATTTAAAGTACCCTTAGACCTCTATTTCACCCCAATTACAGAAACAACGCCTAGTGTAATTACTTTTGTAAAAAACAATTTGGACATCCCAGAATCAGTAGTATTAGACCGCTATTTGACCCCAATTACAGAAACAAGGCCTAATGGAACTACTTATGTATAAAACAATGTGAAAATTAGGAGTATTACAACACAATTTCACCCCAATTACAGAATCAAGCCTTATGGAATTCCTTATCTAAAACACAAGGTGTGAAACCAAATACGTAAAAAAATAGAGCACAATTTCACCCCAATTACAGAGTCAAGGCCTAATGGAATTACTGATCTATAACACAAGTACATACTAAATGGTAAAATATTGGGTAACTCTGACATAGAAAAGGACCTAGGAATTTTAGTGAACAGAAATCTAAGCTGCAGAAACCAGTGTCAGACAGCTGCTGCCAAGGCCAATAAGATAATGGGCTGCATCAAAAGAGGCATAGATGCCCGTGATGAGAACATAGTCCTGCCACTTTACAAATCACTAGTCAGACCACACATGGAGTACTGTGTACAGTTCTGGGCTCCTGTGAACAAGGCAGACATAGCAGAGCTGGAGAGGGTTCAGAGGAGGGCAACTAAAGTAATAACTGGAATGGGTGGACTACAGTACCCAGAAAGATTATCAAAATTAGGCTTATTCACTTTAGAAAAAAGACGACTGAGGGGAGATCTAATAACTATGTATAAATATATCAGAGGTCAGTACAGAGATCTCTCCCACGATCTATTTATCCCCAGGACTGTGACCGTGACGAGGGGCCATCCTCTGCGTCTGGAGGAAAGAAGGTTTGTACACAAACATAGAAGAGGATTCTTTACGGTAAGAGCAGTGAGACTATGGAACTCTCTGCCTGAGGAGGTGGTGATGGTAAGTTCACTAAAAGAGTTCAAGAGGGGCCTGGATGTATTTTTGGAGGGTAATAATATTACAGGTTATAGTTACTAGAGAGGGGTCGTTGATCCAGGGAGTAATTCTGATTGCCTGATTGGAGTCGGGAAGGAATTTTTTTCCCTAAAGTGGGGAAAACTGGCTTCTACCTCACAGGGTTTTTTTTGCCTTCCTCTGGATCAACTTGTAGGAAAACAGGCCGAACTGGATGGACAGATGTCTTTTTTCGGCCTTATAAACTATGTTACTATGTTACTATGTTACAAGGTGTAAAACCAAATATGTGAAAAAATAGTTAGAGCGCTAGTTCCCCCCAATTACAGAATCAAGACGTTATACAATTGTATGTATAAAACAATGTGGACACATCAATTGCTGTAGTGTTAGACGGCTTTTTAACCCCTATTAGAGAATCAAGGTGTAATAGAATTGCTTATCTATTAACTAAGGGGGGGACTGTTCTATTAGCCCCTACACTCTCCTTATGCTCTCCTTATAGTATGGATAAAGTCTCCCTATTATCTCCCTACACTGTTCCTGTGCTGTCCCTGAACTGTTCCAAACTAAAATTTTACAAATAAAGGCTTTCTTAATCACTGTCCCTAGTGCCTGTCACATCTCTCCCTGCACAGTAAAATAGTGGAGACCGGGCAGGATGAAGTCTTTTATCCCCTTCCCGCAATATCACGTACATGTATGTGGGGGAATGTGGTACCTTACCGCATTCCAACGTGCACGTACATGATATGCTGACACTGTCACCGCACGGAGCGATGAGGTGACAGTTCAGCTAAGCTGGCGTGCATGGTTTCTAGGCAACCAATGACACCGGTCAGTAGCAAATCGCATCGCTCAACGGCCGGGGATCGCTGTGATTGGTCACTTAACACAGAGCGACCAATCACAGCCCACATTGTTAATTTAGGGAGGATTGAGCTATTATCCTTCTCTGATCGTCCTCATTCCTGTCAGGGAAGCGATCAGAGAAGGAGTAAAAAGCAGCATGCAGTGAAAATTAACCCCTTCAGCACCACTATTCTGTGTCCTAATAAGTGTGACAGATCACTTCTGTGTCGTCACACTGTGATCTGTCACATCAGTTCTGCAACATACAACATCCCCTGTCACATTATCCTCTGCCTCATACATAATTAACCCCTTCAGTGCCGATTTGCCACTCTTCTGTGCCAGATTTGATCCGTCCTGTCCAGTCCGTCAAGACACCTGTCAGTTCATCTGTCCATCCGTCAAGACACCCATCACTTTAATCCGTCCATCAAGACACCTGTCAGTTCCATCAGTCCGTCCGTCAAGACACCTGTCACTTTAATCCGTCCATCGAGACACCTGTCAGTTCCATCAGTCCGTCTGTCAAGACACCTGTCACAACAGTCTGTCCATCCATCAAGTCACCTGTCACACCAGTCTGTCTGTCCGTTAAGTCACCTGTCACACACTCCCAAGTTACTTTTAGTTACATGTGCCATTCCCCTGTGTCTACATACTCGTGTCCTGTGCTTAAGTGGCACCATTCTGTAAAATATAAGTCTCCTGGATTTGTGCCACCTATAACTGTAAAATAATAAATTAACCCCTGTTCTGCCCCAGTACGGATATTGGCACTACTCTGTGCCTCATCCTAGACCCCTGTATATAACTTTCAGCCTCCTGAGGCTCATCGCAAGCCATTTGTGCTAATAGTGACACCTGTCAATAATTGCCAAGTGACTCGGGGAGTTTTTATCCTAAAGGATATACAAGAAAAAGATAAAAAAAAAAAAATAAAAAAGACAAAAAAAATATGCGTTAGTTTACAGTTTAAAATGACTAAACATTTTTTCACTGCCGAAGAGGCATATGCCGTGCTTTTTGAGGACACTGACTCCAACAGTGGAGATGAAGTGACATTTTTAGTGTCATCTTCCTCGAGTGAATCATCTAGTGATAAACCCCCTCGTAGGCGTCCTAGGGGTAGTGCACAGTCGCAGCCCCGTACAAGTGATTCTTCATGGATCCCCACAGATAATTATGTACCCCAGGTGCCTGAATTTACCGCCACTCCAAGGCATCAATGTAGAAACCACAGGTTTCAGTGAAATAAATTTTTTCAAATTATTCTTCACTGATGACCTAATTAACCTGATGGTGGAACACACAAATATATATGCAGAGCAATTTATTGCCTCCCATCCAGAAAGTTATATGGCAAGGTACCACAAATGGAACCCTACTGACACGATGGAAATACAAAAGTTTTGGGGACTTCTCCTAAGCATGGGCATTACAAAAAAAAGCAACAATACGTTCGTATTGGAACAAAGATGTTCTTCATCACACCCCTCTCTACTGTCTTGCCATGCCCCGGACCCGTTTCGAAGCTATTCTAAGATTCCTACACTTCATCAATAATAATGAATGCCCACCCCCAAGCGACCCCAGTTATGACAGACTCTTTAAAATTAGGCCAGTGGTTAACCACTATAATTCAAAATGTAGTCAAGTATATACCCCCCAAAAATGCCTCTCAGTGGATGAATCATTGGTTCACTTCAAAGGCCGATTACATTTCCGCCAGTACCTGCCAAATAAAAGGGCTAGGTATGGTGCGAAGTAAGGCATGTGGAAGTGTATCTGGGTATACACTGCACTTTTGTATTTATGAAGATAAAGATTCAAAAATTGAGCCACCAGATTGTCCCCCGGTTCTGAGTATAAGTGGGAAGATAGTATGAAATTTAGTCCACCCCCTGCTGGACCACGGATACCATCTATATTTGGACCACTTTAACAATAGTGTCCCTCTCCTGAAGTGCCTTGCTGCCAGAGGCATAGTCACATGTGGCACAATTAGAAGAAATCAAAAAGGGCTCCCTAAATCCTTTATTGACCAGACTGTTGTCGCGGGGAAAGCATCGCTGTTTGCTCAGAAAATTTGATGCTGCTAAAATACAAGGACAAACGGGATGTTCTTGTGTTAACTACCATCCATGCAAATCAGTCCACCCCAGTCTCAGTCCGAGAAACCACAGAGCTGAACATCAAGCTTGTGTGTATCCAGGATTACAATCAGTTCGGAGTGGATGTTTCAGACCAGGTACTACAGCCCTACAGTGCCTTAAGAAAATCTAAGGTGTGGTACAAAAAAATAGCTGTTTACCTAGCCCAAGTGTCATTATATAATGCCTTTGTCATCCATAGAACAGCTGGTCATGGGGGTACCTTCTTGGAATTTCAGGAAAAAATAATAAAAAAAAATGTATTTTTGGCGTTCAGGAAGGAGAGGGCAGTATTTCTATCAGCAGCGCTTCTGGGGTCTCAAGAATAATACATGGGCAGAATTTCCCTGGAGTACTTCCCCCCACAGAAAAAAAAAGGTGACCCCAAAAAAGGTGTCGAGTTTTCTCGGTTAGAGGGATTAGGAAAGAAACCACTCACTACTGTCAGACCTGCCCCTCTAAACCGGGCCTCTGCATTGGAGAGTGCTTTCAACTTTATCACACCTCCACTGATATCCATTAAGTTCATTTCATTAATTTCTTAATTAATCCATGGGAGGACATTTTCAGTTTAGCATTTTTCCATTTGATAGTCCAATAATAGCTCCTCCCCCCAAAAAAATACAAATAACAAAAAACCTTAACAATTCCCATTATACCCCTAGATGAATACATTGAAGGGTGTCATTTTCCTTTTATGTTCTAGCACCCCTAGAGCCTCATTTTTGCTGTTTTCACTGTTGGGGTACCTCAGGGTGCCTTCAAATGCAACATGGTGCCTGAAAATTATTCCAGCGAAATCTGCCCTCCAAAAGCCACATGGTGTTCCTCCCATTCTGAGCCCCTCTGTGTGCTCATACAGCACATTTCAACCACATATTGGGGTGTTGCCGAATTCAGTAGAAAATGGGTAACAGATTATGGGTTGGATTTTCTCTTGATACGCCTTGTTAAAATAAAAAACATTGTGACTAAATCGAGATATTCTTGTAAAATATGAAATTTTTCATTATTACTGCCAAGTTTGTCTAAATTCTATGAAATGGCTATTGGGCCAAAGTGCTCAGTACACCCCTTGAAAAATTCATTGGGGGTGTATTTTCCAAAATGGAGTCACTTTTGGGGTGTTTTCACTGTCGGGGTACCTCGGGGTGCCTTCAAATGCAACATGGTGCCTGAAAATTATTCCAGTGAAATCTGCCCTCCAAAAGCCACACGGTGTTCCTCCCATTCTGAGCCCCGCTGTGCACCCATAGAGCACTTTATTTCTGTAAACTTAAGAATCAGGGTAACAAATATGGAGGTTTATTTTGCTGTTAACCCATGCTGGGTTGCAAGAAAAATGGATCTAAATGGAAAAATCTGCAAAAAAGTGAAATTTTAAAAATTCACCTCCATTTTCCATTAATTCTGGTGGAACACTTAAAGGGTTAACAAAGTCAGTTTTGAATAACTTGAGGGGTGTATTTTTAAAAATGGGGTCATTTATGGGTGGTTTCTACTATGTTAACCTACAAAGTGACTTTATAACTGAACTGGTCCTTAAAAAGTGGGTTTTGGAAATGTTCTAGAAAATTTTAAAATTTGCTTCTAAACTTCTAAGTCTTCTAACGTCCTAAAAAAATAAAATAACATTTACAAAATGATGCAAACATGAAGTAGATATATGGAAAATGTAAAGTAAGAACTATTTTGTGAGGTACCACTATCTGTCAGAAAACTAGAGAAATTCAAATGTAGAAAATTGCGATTTTTTTCCAAAATTTCTGTAAATTTAGTTTTTTTAAATAAATAAAAGTAAAATATATTGACTGGAATTTATCACTAACATGAAGTACAATGTGTCACGAGAAAACAATCTCAGAATGGCTTGCATAAGTAAAAGTGTTCCAAAGTTATTACCACTAGAGTTGAGCGAACGTGCTCGTAACGAGCCGGATCCGTCCTCACCTGACTGTAAGTGAATTGGGTGTCATACCAAACGGATCCGTCCCCACTGACTTGCAGTCGGGTGAGGAGGACGGATCCGGATGGCTGCGCCCATGCGAGCGCAGGGGATCCGAGCACTACAGTGCTCGTTACGAGCACGTTCGCTCAACTCTAATTACCACATAAAGTGAAACATGTCAGATTAGCAAAATGTGGCTTGGTCCTGAAGATAAAAACTGGCTGTGTCTTGAAGGGGTTAAAGGGCTGTGACATCACAGGGGCTGGCTATCTGCTGATTGGCTGAACGGCATTATGGGCGATCCCTCATTCCCAAGCTTCTTACTTTCACTTTATAACATGTCCAGCAGCCATTTTATAAAAAATCTGATTCGTTACCACAAGGAGCCAGGAAATTCTGATTTGTGACTAATCGAATTCCACTCGGATCAAGTTCCCAGTTTATGCCACTTTGAAAAGTCAGCTCTCTAATTATTATACTGTATTTCCTCATTGTAGAAACACCACACATTTGCTCCTAAACTGTAATCTGGATATATACGGCATTGCTCAGGGGTAAAAGAGCAGCATGAGCATTTAAGGCCTAATTTGGTGATTTACACAGCATTTGTTGCTTAGGCTCTGATGTAAAATTTAAAAAAAGAGCCCGCTAAGAAGTGACCCCATTTTGGAAATGAAACCCCTCAAGGAATTTTTAAGAGGTGTAGTGAACATTCTGACCCCACAGGTGTACACCCAAAACTAAATATTTTATGAATAGTAAGAAATTAATATAACTATTGGTACGGACTCGCCTGGAATATGCTGTTCAGTTCTGGGCAATAGTCCATAAAAGGGGGCCTGAAAGATCTTAGCTATGAACAAAGATTAAACAAACTGAATTTTTTAGCCTTGAAAAAAGATGTCTAAAAGGGGGGGGCATGATTAACCTGTACAAATATATACAGTGCCTTGCGAAAGTATTCGGCCCCCTATAACTTTTCAACATTTTGCCACATTTCAGGCTTCAAACAAAAAGATATAACATTTTAAATTTTTGGTGAAGAATCAACAACAAGTGGGTCACAATTGTGAAGTGGAACGAAATTTATTGGATCATTTAAACTTTTTTTGTAATAATAAAACTGAAAAGTGGGGTGTGCAAAATTATTCGGCCCCCTTGCATTAATACTTTGTTGCGCCACCTTTTGCTGCGATTACAGCTGCAAGTAACTTGGTGTATGTCTCTATCAGTTTTGCACATCTAGAGACTGAAATTCTTGCCCATTCTTCCTTGCAAAACAGCTTGAGCTCTTTGAGGTTGGATGGAGAGCGTTTGTGAACAGCAGTTTTCAGCTCTTTCCACATATTCTCAATTGGATTCAGGTCTGGACTTTGACTTGGCCATTCTAAGACCTGGATACGTTTATTTTTGAACCATTCCACTGTAGATTTTGCTTTATGTTTGGGATCATTGTCTTGTTGGAAGATAAATCTCCGTCCTAGTCTCAGGTCTTTTGCAGACTCCAACAGGTTTTCATCCAGAATGGTCCTGTATTTGGCTCCATCCATCTTCCCATCAATTTTAACCATCTTCCCTGTCCCTGCTGATGAAAAGCAGGCCCAAACCATGATGCTGCCACCACCATGTTTGGCAGTGGGGATGGTGTGTTTAGGGTGATGAGCTGTGTTGCTTTTATGCCAAACATATCGTTTTGCATTGTTTCCAAAAAGTTCGATTTTGGTTTCATCTGACCAGAGCACCTTCTTCCACATGTTTGGTGTGTCTCCCAGGTGGCTTGTGGCAAACTGTAAATGAGACTTTTTATGGATATCTTTGAGAAATGGTTTTCTTCTTGCCACTCTTCCATAAAGGCCAGATTTGTGAAGTGTTCGGCTGATTGCTGTCCTATGGACAGACTCTCCCACCTCAGCTGTAGATCTCTGCAGTTCATCCAGAGTGATCATGGGCCTCTTGGCTGCATCTCTGATCAGTCTTCTCCTTGTCTGAGATGAAAGTTTAGAGGGACAGCCGGGTCTTGGTAGATTTGCAGTGGTCTGATACTCCTTCTATTTCAATATGATCGCTTGCTCAGTGCTCCTTGGGATGTTTAAAGCTTGGGAAATCTTTTGGTATCCAAATCCGGCTTTAAACTTCTCCACAACAGTATCATGGACCTGCCTGGTGTATTCCTTGGTCTTCATGATGCTCTCTGTGCTTTAAACAGAACCCTGAGACTATCACAGAGCAGGTGCATTTATACGGAGACTTCATTATACACAGGTGGATTCTATTTATCTTCATCAGTCATTTAGGATAACATTGGATCATTCAGAGATCCTCAATGAACTTCTGGAGTGAGTTTTCTGAACTGAAAGTAAATGGGCCAAATAATTTTGCACGCCCAACTTTTCAGTTTTATTATCACAAAGAAAGTTTAAATGATCTAATAAATTGTGTTCCACTTCACAATTGTGACCCACTTGTTGTTGATTTTTCACCAAAAATTTAAAATGTTATATCTTTTTGTTTGAAGCCTAAAATGTGGCAAAAGGTTGAAAAGTTCCAGGGGGCCGAATACTTTCGCAAGGCACTGTAAATGGACCATACAAAAAATATCAAGGGAAGCTATTCTGTGTTAAACCCCCACAAAAAACAAGGGGCCACTCCCTATGACTGAAGAAAAACAGATTCAGTCATAGAAGCGACAAGCGTTCTTTACAGTAAGGGCTATGAATCTCTGGAATAACCTGCCGCAGGAGCTGGTCACAGCAAATACAGTAGATGGCTTCAAAAAAGGTTTAGTTTAGTTTTTAATTCAAAATAACATTAAGGCTTATGAAAATGTATAGAAATCATGTTCTACACACCCTTTCCCTTTGGCCCAATCCCTTTTTAAAATCCAGGGATTTGTTCCCTATATATATAGCAGTATTAGCAGTATTAAAGGTTAGACCTGATGGACTTTTGTCTTTCTCCAACCTAAAAACTATGCAAAATTTTTTTCACAGATATGCCATTCCTGTGCCCAATATGTTGTTTCCAGTTTGTGTCACTGTGAAAAGTCAGCTCTCTATTTATTGTACTGTCTTTCTTGAATGTAGAAACACCCCACCATTTCCACTAAACTAAAGTCTGGATATAGTCAACATTGCTGAGGAGTAAAAGAGCACCATGCACATTTGTTGATTTTACACAGCATCAAAAAGTGACCCCATTTTAGAAACTGCACCATGAAGGAATTTTTTGACCAAATAGGTGCTTTATAGAATTTAGAAATCCTTGAATTTTGAAACACATGTTATAATAATGAAAAATTACATTTTTACAAGAAAGCGTTATTTAAGCCCAAATCTTTCACTTACGGAGTCTTTTATGCAAATATTTTCTTCTGTGCTGTACACCTTTGCAAACTTGGTGCTAAAGTGGTCGAGGACGGCTTGATTTTAAATCGATGGTCATAAATTGGGTCATTTTAAATAAATCGTGTGTAAAATCGTGTAAAATAAATCGTGTGTGGAGCATGGGCATACAGTAAATTGGAGTGTGGTACAAAACATCTGCACTCCAAAACTGTCTAATTTCTGTGTTTTTAACAATGCCCATATGCAGCACGAGCCCCCAAAAGGTCATCATTTCTGCTGCATTTAAAGGGGTCCACATTGGATTGAGCACTTGAAGATGTGGCGTTCTGGGCAATAAATTGTTGGGCATATATTGTTTGGGCCACCATTAAGTTTATAAAGTCTTCAGAAAAAAAAAAGAGATTGAAAAAATCAATATCTGTGAAGCCCGCATTGTCAATCTGAATTCCTGAGGTGCCCACAAACACAGGAGTTTGTGGCTGATATTCTTCAGGGAGTACAGGATCACTTTGGAGTGCTGCCTCTGAACACTAGCTAAAAATATTACATCTATCTATCTTATACCCCTAACTGCAAAAAATTAAGTACGGATAAGAAAAAAAAAATGTCAAAACCAAGAACAGGTGTTGATTAGTTATGGATGCACTGTTCAGCATGTGGCGTTAAACTCACCCACAGAAAAAGTGTTGCAGAGCTGGAAAAAAAATAAAGGCAAAAAAAACAAACAAACCATAACAAAAAAGCACTCATGGAGTGTTTGATGAAAGTGGACATAAATGGAAGGGGAATAAGGAAAGGGATTGGGGCTTAGGGGGTACAGATTACGAATCGGAAACTGCTGCAGATAAAAAAAAAAGTGATCACTGCAGACCCATAGATTTCTTCATTTATTCTTTCACAAGATCACTGAAGAGCACAATGGAGAACCAGCAGCATAGAGGGGCACAGAACCTCAGTACCAAATTTCCATTAGAAATTGCTATCTTTTAACCCTTTTGCTACCAGAGCTGTACATGTACACCACTGGATCAATAGACAAACATGGCGCCCAATCGCACTTGCAGCTGGTGTCATGGCCGGTAGGTCTCAGGTAGAGACCTGCCACTAGTTACCAAGACCGGCAATAATGCCGATTGTGGTAATTAAAACCTTTAGATGCCATGATCAAGTGAGATCACGGCATCTAAAGTGTCAAAAACCCGGAAGCGAGTGTTACCAATATCCCCTGCAGCCAATGGGGATGCTGGTAAGTGCTTTGAATGCCCTCTGTCTCGCTGAAGAGACCTAGAGTATTTAAACTGCAATACTTATTTTGGCCACCAGAAGGCAGACCAACATAAGAAATGAGCAAAGAAATGAGCAGTAGACAGTAATAATAAAAGTAAAGTCATTTTAAAAATACATGATTGATCAAAATTAAAAATTTAAAAATAGATTTTTTAGGCTCATATATGGGCTTCAAAATCATTACAAAGGAATTTTGAAAAACTGTTAAAAAATGTAAAAAATATAAAAGTTTAAATCACCCCCTTTCCGTCATTAAAAAAATAAATGTCTACATAACAAAAAAATCTAAACATCATAGGTATCACCATGACTAAAAATGCCCATACTATTAAAATAGTATAATAGTAAAATAGTATAATAGTAATATTAAAATATAAAAATATTTTTCCAATACGGCAAATGGGTCAAAATGGCCAATTTGCATTTTTTCATTGCTTCTCTTACCAAAAAAAGGTAATTGTCCCGCAAAAAATGAGTCCCCACAAAGCTCAGTATAACTATAAAAAAGTTATGGGGGTCAGAATATGGTGATGTAAAAAAATATTTTTTTTCAAAGTTTATATTTATAAAAAAAATCCTATACATATGGCATATCGTTGTAATCATACTGACCCAGAGAATGAAGGGCATGGGTCAGTTTTACCACAAAGAAATGATGTGGGAATAAAATGTGTAAAACGGTGGATTAATTTTTATTTTTTTTCCAATTCCACCATTTCCCACTACATTGTATGCCATAATTAATTGTGGCATTAGAAATTGCAACTTGTCCTGCAAAAAATGAGCCCTCATACAGCTATGTGAATGGAAATATAAAAAAGTCATGACTCAAAGAAGATAGAGAAGAAAAATGAACACGGAAAAAAAAACTCATTATTCATATAAACATTTTTTGGCATCATTTTGGCAGCACTATGCCATTGATAATTAAATACAAACTATTTCTTTTGTAGAAGTCAGCAGAAATTATGTAACCTCATTCAGATAGATAATCCATTGTAAATTTACAACTAATATGAGGGGAAGTTATTATCTGCAAGGTAATACTTATTATAACAGTAGGTGCATAATTGGCACAACAGCTGTATTGTTCCCTTGGTTGGTATAGATAAGTATGTCCACAGAAGAACACTGCATTGATTACTGTAATTGAGTTACAGCAGCGGCACTTTCTCTGGTCTCAGTGATGATCTGTTTGTAATGCTAAATATCCAAATGTCCAGGACAGGAAGTAGAATACATTAAAGGGTTGGCCACCATACGCATAAAAAAATGAAAGGGTCCCAGATAATAACTAAAGCCACAAGGTATTTATATCATAACAGATATACTGTGTATACATTAGAGATGAGCGAATACTAAAATATTCGTGTGCTCGGTACTCGGAACGAATTTTTCAAAAAATTCGTATATTCGTACGTAATAACGAATCCTATTGAAGTCAATGGGAGATACAAGCATTTTTGCAGTGGACCCAAGTTCTTCGCAGGCAAGGTTGCCTAAACACCTGAAAACCTCTGAAAGTGATGGAAACACCACGGAAATGGATAGGGAACACCAGGGGCAGCATGCATAGAGCAGGCAGAGACAGTGCAAGGAGCGTCAGGACCTTGTCCGATAAAGCGTACACTATTGCTACGTATAATTTACTCTATACGCTGTTGCGTATGAAGAGTAAAACCTTTACCACTTGCAAGCATAGAGAAGCTGTCACTCAACTTTCTGAGATTTTTGAATGACAACTTGTTGATCAGGACTCTAAGAAAGCTGGGTGATTACGATCTAATAGAAGTTAATAGTGTGTCAGGATTTATCACTTATGTTTAGATCAACGAACATACAGTCTAAGCGTTGTTAAAAGTACGATACTGAACTGAATACGTACACATGAGCATATGCATACAAAGCGTCTGCGAACATTCCCGCACAAATAACGAACATACAGTCTAGTGTTGTTAAAGGTACGCTACTTAACTGAATACGTACATGAGCGTACGAATCTTTAGCGTACTAATGTCTCACGAATGCGTCATACGCACTCATGCACGACGCTAGGCCGCGGCATACAGTCCTCAGAGGCACAGCGATTTTTCCAAAATGGCATCTAGGCGTTCAGCTGCATTTGGCTCTGGAGAGCTTAAATACATGGTCCGGAGGATGGACCTCCATGATTATGATGGGACACACCATCACCCGAACCAGCATAAAAAGGAGGTGATCCAGCAGGTGATCCGAGGCTTGCACCATCATTTCGACACTGTGCGGACTCTGGGCTAGATCCAGAGGAAATGGTCCGATTTAAAATACAAGTGCCCAGAGCAGCTTACTCAGATCCGTGCAGAGATACGACAGGGTGAGTAGCAAAATATTTGAAAAGTAAAAACATATTAAAAAATTAGTGTACTATATTGTATATGTACCAGTGCCAATAATGAAAACCGTATAGAAGGACAACGTGGGCGTGCGTGGTGCGCCTCAGCAATTTTCTTTCATGCTAGGCCACGCCTCTAACTCCACTCAAACAAGTGAAGGTATTCTCAGATACGTGCCCCTTCCCAGTAATTTGCCTTAGGCTACTTTCACATATGTGGCGATGATCCGGCAGGCTGATCCGCGGTATTTGTCCTGCCAATTCCCGGCGTTCTTGCCAGATAGCGGCCGAATCAGCGCCGTCCCCCATTATTGTTAATGGGGTTGGCCGTTCTCCCGTTTGTGTCAGGCAAACAGCCTGACACAAATGGCCGTAACAGCCCTCCGGATGTCTAGCGCTAGTGTGAAAGTACCCTTAGATATATGTCCCTTCATAGTTAGCGCTTCCTCCTCCTACACACAGACTCAAAGATGTGCTCATGCTGCAGCTAATGTGTCTGGAGTGGGCGATATCAGAAATATTCCCACAATAACGATATTAAGAAATGTATCGCGATAAATACCCATTTAGAGGAAAAAAACACTCGGGGCCACAAGGAGAAGACATTATACAGTATGGGGGCCACAAGGAGACATTATACTGGATGTCGGGGGAAGTGAAGGGACTGCTGCTTACCGTCACCCGTCTCTGCTTCCTATGGATGCAAAGACAGCTGACCACGGGACATAGCCACCCGTTCCCGGACACAGCCGCTAAAATCCTGACTGCCAAATCCGGAACGGTTGGGACTGGAGCTATGGTATACTAGTGCATTGTATGTGCTGTATTTATATTTGTTATGTTAGTACCTGCAGAATGTGACACACAGACATCTTTTATTCATTCATTCATTCAACCCCCCACCCCTCCCAACAAATGCCCCCTCCATCAAATATGCACCCCAGATATTCTATGTTCCCTTCACATGAAATGCCCACTCCACATCATATCGCCCTCCTCTCACCCATAATATCTTCATAGTAGTATACAGTGTTAGTATTAAAAACGGTGATGGACGGCTGGACATGCTGCCTTATTTTTTGCACCAGGGCCTTGTGGTATGAATTGACCCTTGTAGTCCTTTCCTCCACAGGAATTAGAGTGGGGAAATTGTCCTTACACCGTGGTTCTAGGAGGGTGTACACCCAGTAATCATTGGTGGCCAGAATGGTCTTCACACGACGATCGCGACAAAGGCAGCCTAACATAAAGTCAGCCATGTGAGGTACAGTCCCACAGCGCAACACTTCCCTCTCCTCAATCGACTGACTATCCATCTCCTCCTCTACCTCCACCTTCAATTCCTCCTCCTCAGCCCATACCCGCTGAACTGCTGTCATCGAATCGCCCCCTGCAGTGTGGCCTAGAGTCTCCTCCTCCTCCTGTAATTCGCTCTGCAAAACTGATGTGAGGGTCCTCTGGCTGGCAAACAACGAACTGTCTTCCCCCCATCTCCTGTGACATGCCTAAATCCTCTGAAATTCATTTTTTAAGGATTTTTGGAGGAGACACAGCAGCGGGATAGTGACGTTGATGATGTCCGCATCGCCGCTAAACATGTTGCCTCCTCAAAGGGGCCTAAGACCTGGCAGATGGCAGCCATCCATGTCCACTTCTCATTATACACCTGAGGAAACTGACTGGCATGACTACCACCTCTCTGAGAAGCTGTCAGCTGGCAGTCTACTATTGGCCTTTGCTGCCTGTACTCCCTGGCTATCAATTGCAACGTTGAATTCCAACGTGTGGGAACTTCACACAGCAGCCGGTGAACAGGGAGTTGTAACCGCTGTTGCACTGTCCTGAGGGTGGCAGCATCTGTGGTGGACTTCCTAAAATGTGCACAGATGCGGCGCAATTTAGTGAGCAACACAGCAAGCCATACAGTCATCTCCCCCCTGATGCCCTCTAGCAGCTCTTGAGCCATATGCCTCTTGTCGCCCAAGCTAAGCAGTTTCAGCACAGCCTGCTGACGCTTCCCTACCACAGTGCTGCTGCGCATTGAGCTACTGACACTCGGCGATGTGGTCATCAATACTCTTTTGGAGGAGGAGGAGGAGGCATAATGTGCCTGTGAAACAGACACCGAAGTTGGTGCTGCAATTCAGGGTGTGGGTAGCACATGAGCAGGCCCACGGTCAGACTCGGTCCCAGCCTCCACCAGGTTCACCCAATGTGCCGTGAGGGAGATGTAATGTCCCTGCCCACCGGTACTTGTCCACGTGTCTGTGGTTAGGTGGACCCACAAACCGCGTTGCTGAAGGCACGGATGATGTTATCCGACACCTGGCGGTGTCGGGCGGGGATGGCAACGCGTGAAAAATAGTGGCGACTGGGGACCGAGTAACGGGGGGCTGCCACCTCCATGAGGTTGCGGAAAGCTTCCGTTTCCAAAAGCTGATATGGCAACATCTCCAGGCTCAGTAGTTTACTGATCTGCACCTTTAAGGCTTGTGCTCGGGTGTGGACGGCAGTGTACTTGCGCTTGTGGTCAAAGGTCTGCTGTAGCGACAATTGAACACTGCGCTGGGACACATGAGTGGAGGCGAGGGAGGGATATGGAGTTGCAGGGGTCCTTGCAGGGCTGGAGGCTAGAGCGTCCCGACCGGGGGCAACTAGGTCACTGACAGCCTGTGACACAGGGGCTGAAGCAGCAGTGTCACCGTCACCAGCTGACTGGAGTGCCAACCACTTAGTGGGGTGTTTCTTCTCCAAATGCTTGCGCATGCTACTTGTGGTCAGGTTCTTTTGGTTGACTCCCCTGCTAATCTTGGTTTGGCACAGTTTGCACACCGCTACCTGTCGATCGCCCTCTTCATCCCTAATATAATCCCAAACTACAGAGTATCGAGCTTTGTGCACTGGAGCTTGACCCCTGGGAACACTTGGGGGAGTAGTAGCTCGGGCCCTGCTTCTCCCTCTGCCCAGCCCACTGCCTCTCCCAACCGGTTGTGGTGCTGATGTTGCCTCACACTCAGAACCGCTTTCTTCCTGTGCCTCATCCACCCAAGTCGGATCTGTCCCCTCATCATCACCCAGGTCTTCCTCAGAATCACCCAGGTCTCCTCCGGAAGCACATCAGGGAAGGGTTCACTGTAGAGTTCCAGTGAGTAAGTCTCCACATGAGATTGGACCGTGGAGGATCCAGGCTGGGGAGAAGGAGGGCGAGGTGGAGGATGGACAGGTCTGCTCCCCTGGCTGTCATGAGTGGACTGGCTGGAAGATGGGGTAGTGGACATATGGCTGGACGCGCTCTCCGCCATCCATTTAAGCGCATTCTCTTGCTCTTGGGGGTCGGTCAAAAGTGTACCCAAGTGGTGAACAGAAGCCAAACGGTATCAATAAGCAGGCAAACATCTATAGTAACACGTTTAATTTAAAATCAACATTTAGACCATGTGGGGTCAGGGTACCTAACTTCCGAATCCATTGCAACTCTTTGCGCAAAAGTGCCCTTGATCTATCACCACCTCGTCTCAGCTGTGCCACCTGCTGCTTATTGATACCCTGTTTGGCTTCTGTTCACCACTTGGGTATATATGTAACAACTATCGGTATATTTATGTATTGGTTCATGAATATGTATCTGTGATATTGAGTATTTTTACTTACTTTTTTCTCTATCATTATAGGAAGTATGTATCATGATGGAGACATTGGAGGATGAGGTTACAGGAAGATCCCCATAATGAGATATCTGGATTTGGGAGATCCACTGCGCATTAGACCATAATTATTGATGAAGTTAATTTACTAGTGAACATACCTCTCTTTATTGCTTTTTTATTATGTGTACTGTACTGGGGTCATGTTTGACCACGTGTACACGGAACACAGGTGGTGAATGGTTGGTGATATCTCACTGGGTCACGGATATGTGACCTGGTTTTATTATCTGTCACCATGTAGCGGTGCTGGTTCTGTCATTTGATGCCAGGCCCTCGCCTGCTCCCACTGAGTGATACCGGTTTGTGGCTATTGGCTAATTATCAGGAGAATCCTGTGGTTCATCTTGCATGTTTGCAGTGGACGTACTCCCCTAATTTTATTGAAACTATGTAATATATATCTATCTTGAGTCACAATGTGTATGGAGAAGCTTTTTCCCAATATAAGACGAGGTTATTTTACGTATGGTTTTGATGAAAACTTGGGAGTACATTCCAGGCGTACACATCCGGCATAAATTTGTGTGTATATTCCGGGAGTACGCATCTGGCGTATACTTTAGGCGCACGCTTTGGACGTTCTCACGCCGTGGCGCACTACACTGAAGATACTATCTACTTGGGCATGCGCAGTGGAGCTCACCAGACGCCAAGATCACCATTGAATGTGTACGGGAACCTGTATTTCATCCTCATCTGATACATGCCTCACCTGGTATATAGCTTTTAATTAAATGTGTGTTTGTTTTTTACTCTGGTTTTTTATTTAACTTGTCACATGATTATGGATTTATTATGCCATCATGACTATGATGTCTGATTATGTACTATGATCTTGTATTGAACTATTTACATGCTGTACACATTTGCATATGCACTTTAATGGTATTTTTTTGCACTGGTTGTGATATTTTGAGATGATGTAATTGACTAATGATGTAATTGTTTGCACATGCACTTTACCTTTATATACTCTGCTTGCACTGTTGGTTGTTGCTTTAGAAAGGCTCAGTCGAGCCGAAACGTCGCACGTCCCACATGGGTAAATAAATTTTTATTTGCCTTTTACTTTTTTGAGAGTGCTGCCTGATTTTTTATTTTATATATATATATATATATATATATATATATATATATATATACTAGCAGAAAGACCCGGCTTCGCCTGGGTATATTTCAACTATTTATTTAATGTTTCTGTGTGTCATTGCAGAGAGAAAGTCAATGCAGCTGACAGAAATTGATTTTTACCTTCATTTTTTCAATCCCCGTTGGCTGCGGAGTGGGAGGGGGCGTGGCCTGACAGAGTCGGAGCGTGGTTTCGCGAGATCTGGGGCGGGGGTCAGAGTGGCATGAATTACAGGTCGATGACATGGTAATTTATGGGGACCCGCAATGCGTAGCAGTGGAAAAAAACATCTTTTATTAGTACTGAATGGTCGTAGTCTAAAATTAGTCAATTTCATCTACGATTTTTGTGTGTCGTTGCAGAGAGAAATTCACCCTCCCACCCCTGCAGCTGATTTTTTTCAATCCCCGTTGCCTGCGGAGTGGGAGGGGGCGTGGCCTGGCAGAGTTGGGGGTGTGGATTATCAAGATGCTTCGAACGGTTGTAGTCTGAAATTAGTCTATTTCATCTAAAATTTTGTGTGTCATTGCAGAGAGAAATTCACCCTCCCACCCCTGCAGCTGACAGAAGTTTATTTTTCCCTTCATTCTTTCAATCCCTGTTGACTGCGGAGTGGGAGGGGGCATGACCTGACAGAGTTGGGGGTGTGGCTTAGCAAAGCGCTTTGCATAGGTGATTTAATCTATTTCATTTAATGTTTCTGTGTGTCGTTGCAGAATGGCTGCAGAGTGGGAGGGGGCGTGGTCTGAGAGTTGGGGGCGTGACTTAGCAAGACGATTCGAACAGTTGTAGTCTATAATTAGTCTATTTTATCTAAAATTTTTGTGTGTCGTTGCAGAGAGAAATTCACCCTCCCACCCCTGCAGCAAACAGAAGTTTATTTTTACCTTTATTTTTTCAATCCACGTTGGCTGCGCAGTGGGAGGGGGCGTAACCTGACAGAGTCGGGGGCGTGGATTAGCAAGACGCTTCACATAGATGTATTTAATCTATTTCATTTAATGTTTCTGTGTGTCGTTGCAGAAAGAAAGTCAACCTCCCACCCACCCCTGCAGCTGACAGAAGTTGATTTTTACCTTTATTTTTTCAATCCCTGTTGGCTGCGGAGTGGGAGGGGGCGTGGCCTTACAGAGTCCGGGCGTGGCTTAGCAAAGCGCTTCGCATAGGTGTATTTAATCTATTTCATTGAATGTTTCTGTGTGTCGTTGCAGAATGGCTGCGGAGTGAGAGGGGGCGTGGCCTGACAGAGACGGGGCATGGCTTAGCAAAAGGCTTCGAACGGTTGTAGTCTATAATCAGTCTATTTCATCTAAAATTTTTGTGTGTCGTTGCAGAGAGAAATTCACCCTCCCACCCCTGCAGCAAACAGAAGTTTATTTTTACCTTCATTTTTTAAATTCCCATTGGCTGCGGAGTGGGCATGACCTGACAGAGTCGGGGGCGTGGATTAGCAAGACGCTTCGCATGGGTGGATTTAATCTATTTTATTTAATGTTTGTGTGTGTTGTTGCAGAAAGAAAGTCAACCTCCCACCCATCCCTGCAGCTGACAGAAGTTGATTTTTACCTTTATTTTTTCAATCTCTTTTGGCTGCGGAGTGAAAGGGGGTGTGGCCTGACAGAGTTGGGGGTG
>ONZH01021420.1:0-90898 GCA_900303285.1 Rhinella marina
TTAATGTCGAATTCCATCTCATGGGCACGTCGCACAACAGTTGGTGAGCGGGCAGTTGTAGGCGGCGCTGCGCTGCCCTGAGAGTGGCAGCATCTGTGGTGGACTTGCGGAAATGCAGACAGATGCGGCGCACCTTGGTGAGCAAATCAGACAGATTGGGGTATGTCTTGAGGAACCGCTGAACTATTAGATTGAACACGTGGGCCAGGCATGGCACATGTGTCAGTCTGCCGAGTTGCAGAGCCGCCACCAGGTTACGCCCGTTGTCACACAAAACCATGCCTGGTTTGAGGTTCAGCGGTGCCAGCCACACATCAGTCTGCGCCGTGATGCCCTGTAACAGCTCTTGGGCGGTGTGCCTTTTGTCACCTAAGCTCAGCAGTTTTAGCACCGCCTGCTGGCGCTTACCCACGGCACTGCTGCTGCGCCTAGAGCTACCGACTGAAGGCGCCGTGCCCACGGATGGTAATTCGGTGGAGGAGGAGGAGGGGTCGAGGAGGAGGCATAGTATGTCTGAGAGACCGTGACCGAGGTAGGCCCCGCAATCCTCGGTGTGGGCACTACATGAGCAGCCCCAGGGTCAGTCTCGGTCCCAGCCTCCACCAAGTTAACCCAATGTGCCGTCAGTGAGATATAGTGTCCCTGCCCGGCAGCACTTGTCCACGTGTCCGTGGTTAGCTGGACCTTCTCAGAAACAGCGTTGGTCAGGGCACGGATGATGTTCTGTGACACGTGCTGGTGTAGGGATGGGACGGCACATCGGGAAAATTAGTGGCGGCTGGGGACCGAATACCGAGGGGCAGCCACCGCCATGAGATTGCGAAAGGCCTCGGTCTCTACCAGCCTATAGGGCAGCATCTCCAGGCTCAGCAATTTGGAGATGTGGACGTTGAGGGCTTGGGCATGTGGGTGGGTGGAACTGTATTTCCTCTTGCGCTCCAGCGTCTGCTGTAAAGACAGCTGAACTCTGCGCTGGGACACATTGGTGGACACTGTGGAGGATCGTGGAGGCGAAGGTGTGGTTTTCCGGCGGGAGGCGCTCGTGCCGGGGTCCTGGGCAGGGGGTTGACTAGCAGAGGCAGCGAGTGACACAGGGGAAGGAGCAGTGGTGTGACCCGCAGGAGGTGGTGAACGGCCTTGGTTCCACTGAGTGCGGTGTTTAGCACTCATATGCCTGCGCATGCTGGTGGTTATTAGGCTAGTAGTGGTGGCACCCCTGCTGATCCTGGTGTGGCACAGGTTGCACACCACAGTCCGTCGTTCATCCTCACTTTCTTTAAAGAACCTCCAGACTTGCGAACATCTAGGCCTCGCCACGGGAGCTTCACTACGTGAAACAGTTGCTGCTGATGCTCCAGCTCTGGCCCTGCTTCTCCCTCTGGCCACACCACTGCCTCTTCCAACCTGTTCTGGTGCAGCACTCGCCTCCGCCTCAGAAGCACTGTCTTCACTCGGCTTATCAACCCAGCTTGGGTCAGTCACCTCGTCATCCTCCGATTCCTCAGTCTGCTCCCCCTCAGTCTGCTCCCCCCTCGGACTTCCTGCCCTGACAACAACTTCACCACTGTCTGACAACCGTGTCTCCTCATCGTCCGACACCTCTTTACAAACTTCTTCCACTAATTCAACATTATCATCATCATCATCACCCACAGACTGCGACAGTTGGAAAACTTGGGTATCGGGAACGAGGTTAGCAGCAACCTGAGAAGTGGTTTGTGACTCTGGGAAGGGTCCAGAAAACAGTTCCTGAGAGTATGCCGGATCGCATTCCAAATTTTCCTGGGAGGGGGCAGACTGGGGGGAAGGAGGTTGAGGTGGAGGAGCCAGAGGAGTGCTCCCTTGGGTAACGTGGGTGGACTGTATGGAAGACTGACTGGTGGACAAATTACTTGAAGCATTGTCCGCAATCCACGACATCAGCTGTTCGCACTGTTGTGGTTTCAACAGTCCTCTACCACGTGTCCCTGTAAGTTGAGACATGAAGCTAGGGAGTGTAGCTCTGCGGCGTTCCCCTGCTCCCTCATCAGCAGGTACTGTCTCACCCTGCCCAGGACCACGGCCTCTGCCCCCTGCAGTAATTGAATGCCCACGCCCACGCCCTCTTCCTCGACCCTTAGCCCTGGGGTTCAACATTTTCTGTTTAAGTGTATTATATAAAAAAAATAAATGGGCCTGCTGTACTGAAACCCACAAACTTGTTCAGTCTGGTTTAATTAAGTGAAGTACAGAATGAGTCAACTGGAAAGAAAATACGGATTGTAGTGAGTGGACAGCTGAACTGTGACACACAGAATGGTTCCATGCAGCTGTGTGAAATGGATTCGTATCAATGAGCTAAAACAACAAAAAAACTATTTTTTTATATATATTTTTTTTAGATTTTTTTTTAGTTTTTTTTTTTTTTTACGTGACGTGCAGAAACTATCGTAGACCTAACTCACACCCTGCTGATGGTGGCTATTTTGACTGTGACCCAGACAAATGTTGCACAGAGATTTTTGTGATCAAGCTATATACGTGAGAGCAAAAGACCTTGTTGGATTAAGTGACGTACAGAAAGTGTCACCTGGACAGAAAATACCGATTGTAGTGAGTGGACAGCTGAACTGTGACACACAGAATGGTTCCACGCAGCTGTGTGAAATGGATTTGTATCACTGAGCTAAAACAACAAAAAAAAACTATTTTTTTTATATATATATTTTTTTTTTATATTTTTTTTAGTTTCGTTTTTTTTGGAACGTGACGTGCAGAAACTATCGTAGACCTAACTCACACCCTGATGATGGTGGCTATTTTGACTGCGACCCAGACAAATGTCACACAGAGCTTTTTGTGATCAAGCTATATACGTGAGAGCAAAAGATCTTGTTGGATTAAGTGACGTACAGAAAGTGTCACCTGGACAGAAAATACGGATTGTAGTGAGTGGACAGCTGAACTGTGACACACAGAATGGTTCCACGCAGCTGTGTGAAATGGATTTGTATCACTGACATATAACAATAAAAAAAAAAGGGTTATATATGGCGATAGCTGCACTACTAGTGCCAGCCAGCCAGCCAAGCCAGGAGACAAAAAAAAAATGTCTTGTAGCCCTTAGAAGGGCTGTTGGGTTCTTGGGAGATCACTCCTGCCTAACAAAGAACTAAATGCAGGCCCTAACACTGTCCCTGAAAGGCAGCAGCTCTATCCCTAATGACATCCAGACAGCATCTGAGCCGAGCACTGCGGCCAGTCACTAGTATATTCCAGGGTCACCTGATCAGGCCAGCCAACCCCTGCTATCGACATGTAAGGGCCCCACGTGATGCTGGGTGTACAGCAGAGTCTCCTGGCTTGTGATTGGCTGAGTTTATAGGCGCCAAAAATGCACAATGCGGAATTTGCCATTTCTTCGAGCATGGCGAGATACTCGTCCGAGCAGCGAGCACTTACGAGTACCGTAATACTCGAACGAGCACCAAGCTCGCTCATCTCTAGTGCAGATCCTTCTTTTATACCTGATCTCTGAGTAGCTTCACTACTGGTTTTGGCTCAACGTAACTGATGGGAATAACAGATCAGCTTTATAGTGTTCTTAAATCTGACTCAACTCAGAATTTTAAAAGGGAATTTTACTAAATTCTCCTGAAAAGGAAACAATTTAACATTTTAAATAAAATAAAAAACTTAAAATATGTTAAATGCCCTAATATAATGGTAATTTATTACTTGCCAAAAATTCATGAATTGACGAAATGTCTCATGTAATGTTCATTCTCTTTGCACAATTATTCCTATGGATATTGGGCATAATGCGATTGGGTCCTTTGTTGAACAAGATATGTCATTATAGGCTCAACAAGACTTCTTTATTGGGTGTATTATATCTTAACTCATAACTATTTTTGGTTCAATAATGTTTTTTATTTACACTCAGTAGATGTGGTGATTGGGGACATTTGCACCCAGTTTTGCTAATATTTTTATGCCATATTGGGATTTTTTGCATGTTAATGACTCTATATGTAATTATGGAAAAGGTATATTGATTGTATTTTTATTTAGAGGGGAAGTGGGGAATCATTGGATGAATTTATTAGGGATATTAATACCAACAATTGGAATGTTTTACAGAGAACATTAGCCAAAATACTGTATATTTTTTAGATCTGGAAACTTTTTTGGACAAAGGGAAGACTGGAATTAAAGCTTATTTCAAAACAACAGACACTAATTTCCATTCTAGATGTTCCCAGCTGTCACTATTCCAACTAGATCAACAAACATACCCAAGGGACAATTTCAAAGGCTACATCATAACTTGAAAGAAGAGAATTATTATGAACAATGCACTATACTCAGAGATAGCTTTTCTTAATTATAACAGCAATTTGATCCAAAAAGCATTTTTGAAGTTGGAGAGAATAGACAAAAAGCAGGAGGCAACATAAAAAATAATTGAGGATGACTTTTTGGTACATGAGTATGAGTCAGATCAAACGGACGTAAGAAAAATGGATCTGTTTTGAAATGTGTTTTTTTCCCTAGTTGCCCTAACCTTACAAATACAATAAAAGTTGTTTATAACTAGAGATGAGCGAACATGCTCGTCCGAGCTTGGTGCTCGTTCGAGCATTAGGGTACTCGTAACTGCTCGATGCTCGGACGAGTATCTCGCCATGCTCGAGGAAATGGCAACTTCCGCATCGTGCTTTTTTGGCGCCTAAAAACACAGCCAATCACAAGCCAGGAGACTCTACAGTACACCCAGCATCACGAGGGGCCCTTACATGTCGATAGCAGGGGTTGGCTGGCCTTATCAGGTGACCCTGGAATATACTACCGACTGGCCGCGGCGCTCGGCTCAGATGCCGTCTGGATGTCGTTAGGGATAGAGCTGCTGCCTTTCAGGGACAGTGTTAGGGCCTGCATTTAGTTGTCTGTTAGGCAGGGATCACCCACAAAGAACCCAACAGCCCTTCTAAGGGCTAGAAGACATTTTATTTATTTTTTTTTTGTCACTTGGCTGGCTGGCACTAGTAGTGCAGCTATCGCCATATCTAACCCTGTTTTTTTTTTTTTTGTTCTATCTCAGTGATACAAATCCATTGCACACAGCACTGTGGAACCATTCTGTGTGTCACAGTTCAGCACTGACTCACTCCAATCCATATATACTGTCCAGGTGACACTTTCTGTACGTCACACAATACAACCAAGTCATTTGCTACCAATATCATCTACCGCTTGATCCAGAAAATTCTCTGTGTGACATTTGTCTGGGTCACAGACTAAATAGCCACCGTTAACAGGGTGTCAGTCAGATCTACCATATTTCATGCACGTCACGTTCCCAAAAAAACAAAATATAAAAAAAATAAATTATTATTTCAGTTGTTTTAGCTCAGTGATACAAATCCATTTTACTCAGCTGCGTGTAACCTTTCTGTGTGTCACAGTTTAACACATTCGCTCCCATCCGTATATACTGTCCAGGTGACACTTTCTGTACGTCACACAATACAACCAAGTCATTTGCTACCAATATCATCTACCGCTTGATCCAGAAAACTCTCTGTGCGACATTTCTCTGGGTCGCAGACTAAATAGCCACCGTTAACAGGGTGTCAGTCAGTTCTACCATATTTCCTGCACGTCACGTTCCCAAAAAAACAAAATTGTAAAAAAAATATATAAAAACAAATATAAAAAAAAATATTTTTTCAGTTGTTTTAGCTCAGTGATACAAATCCATTTTACTCAGCTTTGTGTAACCTTTCTGTGTGTCACAGTTCAGCACATTCGCTCCCATCCGTATATACTGTCCAGGTGACACTTTCTCTACGTCACACAATACAACCAAGTCATTTGCTACCGATATCATCTACCGCTTGATCCAGAAAACTCTCTGTGCGACATTTCTCTGGGTCGCAGACTAAATAGCCACCGTTAACAGGGTGTCAGTCAGTCCTACCATAGTTCCTGCACGTTACGTTCCCAAAAAAACAAAATTGTAAAAAAAATATATAAAAACAAATATAAAAAAAATATATTTTTTCAGTTGTTTTAGCTCAGTGATACAAATCCATTTTACTCAGCTTTGTGTAACCTTTCTGTGTGTCACAGTTCAGCACATTCGCTCCCATCCGTATATACTGTCCAGGTGACACTTTCTGTACATCACTTAATTCTACCAGACTGAACAAGTTTGTGGGTTTCAGTACACCAGGCCCGTTTAATTTTTTTTTTATATCATACACTTATATACAAACAATGTTGAACCCCAGGGCTAAGGGTCGAGGACGAGGGCGTGGGCATTCAATTACTGCAGGGGGCAGAGGCCGTGGTCCTGGGCAGGGTGAGACAGTACCTGCTGATGAGGGAGCTGTGGAACGCCGCAGAGTTACACTCCCTAGCTTCATGTCTCAACTTACAGGGACACGTGGTAGAGGACTGTTGAAACCACAACAGTGCGAACAGCTGATCTCGTGGATTGCGGACAATGCTTCAAGTAATTTGTCCACCAGTCAGTCTTCCACGCAATCCACCCACGTTACCCAAGGGAGCACTCCTCTGGCTCCTCCACCTCAACCTCCTTCCCCCCAGTCTGCCCCCTCCCAGGAAAATTTGGAATGTGATCCGGCATACTCTCAGGAACTGTTTTCTGGACCCTTCCCAGAGTCACAAACCACTTCTCAGGTTGCTGCTGACCTCGTTCCCGATGCCCAAGTTTTCCAACTGTCGCAGTCTGTGGATGATGATGATGACAATGTTGAGTTAGTGGAAGAAGTTTGTAAAGAGGTGTCAGACGATGAGGAGACACGGTTGTCAGACAGTTGTGAAGTTGTTGTTAGGGGAGGAATTCCGAGGGGGGAGCAGACTGAGGAATCGGAGGATGACGAGGTGACTGACCCAAGCTGGGTTGATATGCCGAGTGAAGACAGTGCTTCTGAGGCGGAGGCGAGTGCTGCACCAGAACAGGTTGGAAGAGGCAGTGGTGTGGCCAGAGGGAGAAGCAGGGCCAGAGCTGGTGCATCAGCAGCAACTGTTTCACGTAGTGAAGCTCCCGTTGCGAGGCCTAGATGTTCGCAAGTCTGGAGGTTCTTTAAAGAAAGTGAGGATGACCGACGGACTGTGGTGTGCAACCTGTGCCACACCAGGATCAGCAGGGGTGCCACCACTACTAGCCTAACCACCACCAGCATGCGCAGGCATATGAGTGCTAAACACCCCACTCAATGGAACCAGGGCCGTTCACCACCTCCTGCGGGTCACACCACTGCTCCTTCCCCTGTGTCACTCGCTGCCTCTGCTAGTCAACCCCCTGCGTCACTCGCTGCCTCTGCTAGTCAACCCCCTGCCCAGGACCCCGGCACGAGCGCCTCCCGCCGGAAAACCACACCTTCGCCTCAACGATCCTCCACAGTGTACACCAATGTGTCCCAGCGCAGCGTTCAGCTGTCTTTACAGCAGACGCTGGAGCACAAGAAGAAATACAGTTCCACCCACCCACATGCCCAAGCCCTCAACGTCCTCATCTCCAAATTGCTTAGCCTGGAGATGCTGCCCTATAGGCTGGTAGAGACCGAGGCCTTTCGCAATCTCATGGCGGTGGCTGCCCCTCGGTATTCGGTCCCCAGCCGCCACTATTTTTCCCGATGTGCCGTCCCAGCCCTACACCAGCACGTGTCGGAGAACATCATCCGTGCCCTGACCAACGCTGTTTCTGAGAAGTTCCACCTAACCACGGACACGTGGACAAGTGCTGCCGGGCAGGGACACTATATCTCACTGACGGCACATTGGGTTAACTTGGTGGAGGCTGGGACCGAGAATGACCCTGGGGCCGCTCATGTACTGCCCACACCGAGGATTGCTGGGCCTACCTCGGTCACGGTCTCTCAGACGTACTATGCCTCCTCCTCCTCCTCCGACCCCTCCTCCTCCACCGAATTACCATCCATGGGCACGGCGCCTTCAGTCGGTAGCTCTAGGCGCAGCAGCAGTGCCGTGGGTAAGCGCCAGCAGGCGGTGCTCACACTGCTGAGCTTAGGTGACAAAAGGCACACCGCCCAAGAGCTGTTACAGGGCATCACGGCGCAGACCGATGTGTGGCTGGCACCGCTGAACCTCAAGCCAGGCATGGTTGTGTGTGACAACGGGCATAACCTGGTGGCGGCTCTGCAACTCGGCAGACTGACACATGTGCCATGCCTGGCCCACGTGTTCAATCTAATAGTTCAGCGGTTCCTCAAGACATACCCCAATCTGTCTGATTTGCTCACCAAGGTGCGCCGCATCTGTGCGCATTTCCGCAAGTCGAGCACAGATGCTGCCACTCTCAGGGCAGCACAGCGCCGCCTACAACTGCCCGCTCACCGACTGTTGTGCGACGTGCCCACGAGATGGAATTCCACATTAAACATGTTATCCAGAGTTTACCAGCAGCGCAGAGCTATTGTAGACTGCCAGATGTCATCTTCCACCAGAACTGGTAGTCAGGTCTCTCAGATTCCTCAAGTCTACAATGAGGAGTGGACGTGGATGTCTGATATCTGCCAGGTGTTGAGCAACTTTGAGGAGTCAACACAGATGGTCAGCGGCGATGCCGCCATTATCAGCCTCACCATCCCGCTGCTTTGCCTGTTGAAAAACTCACTGCTCAGCATCAAGTCGGATGCTTTGCGCTTGTCACAAGAGACGGTGGAGGAAGATACGTCGCTTGATAGCCAGAGCACCCTCCGGTCTGTTTCTCAGCGCCTATCGGAGGAGGGGGATGAGGATGAGGAGGAAGAGGAGGAGAATGTCGGCGAGACAGTAGAGGGTACTAGTGCTCAGTCCTTAACTCTTGAGCGTGTATGGGCTGAAGAGGAGGACTTGGAGGAGGAGGAGGAGGAGGAGGAGGAAATGGAGAGTCAGGTCAGTGAGGAGAGGGAATTCTTGCGTGTTGGGACTCTGGCGCACATGGCAGACTTCATGTTAGGCTGCCTATCCCGTGACCCTCGCGTTAGAAGAATTTTTTCCAACACCGATTACTGGGTGTTCACTCTCCTGGACCCACGGTACAAGCAGAACCTTTCCACTCTCATCCCTGCAGAGGAAAGGAGTATGAGAGTGAATAGGTATCAACAGGCCCTGGTGCACAAGCTGAAACAATTCTTCCCATCTGACGCCGCTAGTGGCAGAGGGCATGGTTCTGTGGGCCAAGTAGCGGGGGAGAGGAGGCGAGCAGGCAGCTTGTCCAGCACTGGCAGGGGAACGCTCTCCAAGGCCTTTGCCAGTTTTATGTCACCCCAGCAAGACACTGTCACCTGTCCCCAGTCTAGGCAGAGTAGGGGGGAGCTGTACAGAAAGATGGTGAGGGAGTACCTAGCTGACCATACCAACGTCCGTAGCGATCACTCTGCTCCATACAACTACTGGGTTTCAAAGCTGGACACGTGGCCTGAACTGGCGCTGTACGCCTTGGAGGTGCTGGCCTGCCCTGCCGCTAGCGTGCTGTCAGAGCGGGTATTCAGTGCAGCTGGTGGCGTCATCACCGATAAGCGTACACGCCTGTCAACTGACAGCGCTGACAGGCTGACGCTTATTAAAATGAACAAAGCCTGGATTTCACCGGAATTCAAATCTCCTCCGGGGGAAAGCAGCTAAAGATTTAAATAACTTATGTATCCGATTCCTCTTCTCTACTCCTCTTCTCTACTCCTTTTCCTCCTCCTCCATATCGTCTTTGCCTAACGCTGACCCAAAAAACGCCATTTTTTAGAGGTCCAACTGGCACTCTTTTAGCTTAATTTTACAGGAGGGCCCCGTACAGGCCCTCTCTTCAAACAATTTTTCAGGAGGGCCCCCTACAGGCCCTCTATTCAAACAATTTTTCAAGAGGTCCACCTACAGGCCCTCTATTCAAACAATTTTTCCAGAGGTCCACCTACAGGCCCTCTCTTCAAACAATTTTTCAGGAGGGCCCCCTAAAGGCCCTCTCTTCAAACAATTTTTCAGGAGGGCCCCCTACAGGCCCTCTATTCAAACAATTTTTCCAGAGGTCCACCTACAGGCCCTCTCTTCAAACAATTTTTCAGGAGGGCCCCCTACAGGCCCTCTATTCAAACAATTTTTACAGAGGTCCACCTATAGGCCCTCTGTCCAAACAATTTTAACGGAGGTCCACCTACAGGCCCTCTCTCTCTCCAAACAATTGTTCCGGAGGTCCACCTACAGGCCCTCTCTCCAAACAATTTTTCCGGAGGTCCACCTATAGGCCCTCTCTCCAAACAATTGACGTCTTTTTCCCATCTTTCTCTCTCTCCAAACTATTTTTCCGGATAGCTACCATATACGGTATTAAACTGAGAAGAATACAGAGAACACATGCTACACTTGATCAAGTTCATAATTTACGACTGTACCGGTTAAAGCAACAGTTTTCCCAAATCCAGTCCGGCTGTTGTCACCACCACACACGCTAGCCCAGGGGGCACTCCTCTGGCTCTTCCAGCGAAACCTCCTTCCCCCCAGCCTGCCCCCCACCTACAGGCCCTCTCTCCAAACAATTGACGTCTTTTTCCTATCTTTCTCTCTCTCCAAACTATTTTTCCGGATAGCTGCCATATACGGTATTAAACTGAGAAGAATACAGAGAACACATGCTACACTTGATCAAGTTCATAATTTACGACTGTACCGGTTGATGCAACAGTTTTCAAAAATCCATTCTGGCTGTTGTCACCACCACACACGCTAGCCCAGGGGGCACTCCTCTGGCTCTTCCAGCGAAACCTCCTTGCCCCAGCCTGCCCCCCCCCACCTACAGGCCCACTACAAACAATTTAGCCGGATAGGGGACGTATCAGAAGTTGCACTCATGTTTGTTTTTGTTCTTCTTTTATCTGCCTCCTGACCTGTGATAGGCAGAGCATGGACACGTCCCCTTAGCTGCAGTGGGAAAAACACTCCCTTGGCCAGAGGAAGCTCTTTTTCCCTTTTCCGTGTTCGAAAAATCCATTAAATATAGGGTCCCAAGATAGGGGACGTATACGGTATTAAACTGAGAAGAATCGATACTGCACCGGCTGATGCTAGAGCATTTCCAAATGCATTCCGGCTGTTGTCACCACCACACACGCTAGCCCAGGGGGCACTCCTCTGGCTCTTCCAGCGAAACCTCCTTGCCCCAGCCTGCCCCCCCACCTACAGGCCCACTCTACAAACAATTTAGCCGGATAGGGGACGTATCAGAAGTTGCACTCATGTTTGTTTTTGTTCTTCTTTTATCTGCCTCCTGACCTGTGATAGGCAGAGCATGGACACGTCCCCTTAGCTGCAGTGGGAAAAACACTCCCCTGGCCAGAGCAAGCTCTTTTTCCCTTTTCCGTGTTCAAAAAATCCATTAAATATAGGGTCCCAAGATAGGGGACGTATACGGTATTAAACTGAGAAGAATCGATACCATACGGGTTAAAGCAACAGTTTTCCCAAATCCAGTCCGGCTGTTGTCACCACCACACACGCTAGCCCAGGGGGCACTCCTCTGGGTTTTCCAGCGAAACCTCCTTCCCCCCCACCTACATGCCCTCTCTCCAAACAATTTTCCCGGGTAGGGGGACATATTAGATATTGTACTGATTTTGAATTGCTTCCTGCAATAGATGGGAATCGAACCCGCATCAACTGCTTGGGAAGTAGCTATGCTCACCACTATACCACCAGCAGGCACAGCAACTGATAAGAACAGATACTAAACTTGATTTTAGCTGCAGTGCCAGCATGAGTAGTGGTGTCACCTGCAGGCGGTGATGGACCTTCGTTGCACCTAGTTGGGTGCTTCCCTAACATGTGATGGGCATGTGCCTCGCCTTTCTTGGTCTGGGTGAGCACAATTGCCATGAGGGTAACCACCAGGCTGTTGCCTGAGAATTTGGGGTAATGGTGGGATTAGGCAGCCTCAGAGGCATCCATGCATGCTGCCCCTGCTGTTTCCTGTCCATTTCCGTGGTGTTTCCATCATTTTCTGATGTTTCCAGGTTTTCACCCAGCCTTCCCTAGGCAGAGCCTTGGTCCCCCGCAAAAATGCTCGAGTCTCCCATTGACTTCAATGGGGTTCGTTATTCGAAACGAGCACCCGAGCATTGGGAAAAGTTCGACTCGAATAACGAGCACCCGAGCATTTTAGTGCTCGCTCATCTCTATTTATAACCCTCTAGAGTCCATAGTGGAAATGGTCAATTTACATAGTACAGTTTTTGCAAGGGATGCAAAAAGCTGCAATCAAAAAGAAATGGTGCCATATTCAACAAAATTTTATGTACTTATACAGTATTATAGATATGTTCACTATTATGAGTTTTTAATTACAAAGGGTCTTTCCTACATATTGGAGCCCATATGGGCACTCCAGTACATAACTATTGCATGGTCACAATTAATATTACCTCTTATTTTAAAGTTTGTATTAAAGAGGTTATAACATGTTTAGAAGTTCTGCACTATCCACAGGATAGAGAATAACTAACTGATAGCTGGGGTCCAACCACTGGGACCTCCGAGAACGGAGGTTGGTGGATTAACAGGTTGGGCATGCACAATGTCAGACTGGGGTGCCTAGGGCCCACCAGCAAAATTTATTTTGGGGGTCCACCTTACAGATACATTCAAATATTACCTGCTTACATAGCAGCAAGATGCTACCAGATGATTGAATATGGGGTTTCTTCCAGCAACTTTGAGAAGATAGGTCCTGGGAAAAGAGGATACCGGCAGCTTTCCTCTATACCTAGAAGTCATCTCATCTATCTGATGGTGTCTATAATAATAAACTGGGAAGTTTCTTTAATAATCTATAAAGTTTTTTTTATAGGAACATAGGCTGGATGAGGTGCTGTACATTGAATATACACCATGTTCCAAATTATTATGCAAATTGGATTTAAGTGTCATAAAGATAAAAATTTTTGTTTTTTATGAAACTCATTGATGGTATTGTGTCTCAGGGCTCTTTGGATCACTGAAATCAATCTCAGATACCTGTGATAATTAGTTTGCCAGGTGAGCCCAATTAAAGGAAAACTAGATGTTCCACAATATTAAGCAGGCCACTGTTTTCAAGTAAAATGGGAAAGAAAAAGGATATCTCTGCTGCCAAAAAGTATCAAATAGTGCAATGCCTTGGACAAGGGATGCAAACATTAGTTATTTCACGAAAACTTAAGCGTTATCATAGTACTGTGAAGAGATTTGTGGCTGATTCAGAGCATAGACGTGTTCCTGCTGATAAAAGCAGAATGAGGAAGGTTTCTGCCAGGCAAGTTCATCGGATTAAGAGAGCAGCTGCTAAAAAGCCATTACAAACCAGCAAGCAGATATTTGAAGCTGCTGGTGCCTCTGGAGTCCCTCCAACCTCAAGGTTTAGGATCCTTCAAAGGCTTGCTGTGGTGCATAAACCTACTATTTGGCCACCCCTAATCAGTGCTCACAAGCAGAAACGGTTGCAGTGGGCCCAGACATACATGAAGACTAATTTTCAAACAGTCTTGTTTACTGATGAGTGTCGTGCAACCCTGGATGGTCCAGATGGATGGAGTAGTGGATGGTTGGTGGATGGCCACCATGTCCCAACAAGGCTGCGACGTCAGCAAGGAGGTGGAGGAGTCATGTTTTGGGCCGGAATCATGGGGAGATAGCTGGTAGTTCCCTTTAGGGTTCCTGAAGGTGTAAAAATGACCTCTGCAAAGTATATAGAGTTTCTGACAGACAACTTTCTTCCATGGTACAAAAGCAGAGACGTGCCTTCAGGAGCAAAATCATCTTCATGCATGACAATGCACCATCTCATGCTGCAAAGAATACCTCTGTGTCATTGGCTGCTATGGGCATAAAAGGAGATAAAGTCATAGTGTGGCCACCATCTTCCCCTGACCTCAACCCTATAGAGAACCTTTGGAGTATCATCAAGCAAAAGATCTATGAGGGTGGGAGGCAGTTCACATCAAAACAGCACTGGTAGCACAGCTCTGGGAGGCTATTCTGACATCATGCAAAGAAATTCATGCAGAAACTCTCCAAAAACTCACAAGTTCAATGGATGCAAGAATTGTGAAGGTAATATGAAAGAAGGGTTCCTATGTTAACATGTAACTTGGCCTGTTAGGATGTTTTGGATTTAAATAGCTTTATATTTCAGTGAATGTGAACTCCTAATGCTGCAAATTCCACAAATAAGCATTTTCAGTTCTTAAAAACATATAAAATGTTTAGAAACTCTACTGTGCATAATAATTTGGAACAGTGCATTTTGAGTTTTTTTTAATTTTTGAAGAATATATTGTTATCATTGGGAGGTTTGTTCAATAAAATTCGATGTATACTCTAACAGGTGATGACTTTTATTATACTGACTGTCATTTGCACCGACCATTTAGGAAAATCAGAGATAAATATAATTTGCATAATAATTTGGAACATAGTGTATGTATGTAGTGTAGTAAGTCTACTGTGTTATGTGCCACCTGGGCATGCACCATTCATTCTCTATGGTAGTGCTGGAGATTGCTGAGTACAGTGCTTTGTAAAATTCTGCACTCCAGGGTTCTGAATTCTGTATGCATGATGTGATAAATCCCCCCTGATTTCTCTCATTTAATAAAAAAAATGCTCCACTAAAAGTCAAAAATTTCAGGGGGTGGAGTTAGTTACTAATAAGTGGTAGTGGTAGTGAGGATATCCAGTTACGAACATGTTTTGAATTCTTCCCTCAGCACTGTGTGGTTTAACCCCTTCCTGACCAACGCCGTACATGTACTAGTACGGTGCGCTGATTGGGCGGGTGCAGGAGCTGCGCACGCCCGATCAGCTGCGGGGGACCGGCTGTGCCCAGTGGCAAGAACCCTGCTGCGTACGCGTATTAACCCTCGATGTGCCGCGATCAGCGCTGACCGCGACACATGCGATGCGGGAGGAAGGGGAGTCCATCGGGTCCCCGCGCTGCTGTGACGGAGACCCGATGGCTTGGATAGCAGCCCGATGCCTTCCTTAGCCCCTCAAAATCACTTTATATCTGAATTGGTGCTTAAAAAAATGGTTTTGGAAATTTTGTGGAAAATTTGAAAAATTGCTTCTAAACTTCTATGCCTTCTAACGTCCGAAAAAAGTAAAATGACATTTATAAAATGATGCCAACATAAAGTAGACATATGGGGAATGTAAAATAATAACTATTTTTGGAGGTATTACTACGTATTTTGAAAGTACAAAAATTTAAATTTGCTAATTTAAAAAAAGAAATATTTTGCCACAAATTTACATGAAGCACAATATGTGACAAGAAAACAATCTCAGAATGGCCTGGATAAGTAAAAGCGTTCCAAAGTTATTACCATATGAAGTGACACATGTCAGATTATCAAAAAATGGCCTGAGCAGGAAGGTGAAAACAGGCCCAGGGTTAAAGGGGTTAAATATTGTGTTTGATGGTAAGCTCTGTCTTGTTTAAAATACTCCCTTGTTTTCATTCGTTTCACTAGAAATAATATAGGACTTTGAGGAAGATATAGAGTGGTTTGCCGTTTTGATTGGCCCAGATGAAACACGTGACTGGGATACCCTGATGAAGCTGAGTTAGGAGAAATGTCATAAGGGAATCCTGGATATGATTGGCTTAGACAGTTAACCCAAAGCAGGATTTTTAAATGAAGTTAGTTGCAATTTTTATAATTTTAACAGTTGTTTTCTTATGTTTTTATCTAATTGCATGATACTTAATGGGAATTATGCTTTTTATGAATGTTGAGAAAAGATCATGATAGAAAATTACTGATATTATTCATTTTTAGTGGTTAATGAGGAGGTTTGATAATAGGGAATGGAGATCAAGCCCTGAAAGAAGCAAGAGCACAACTGATATGCGCTGAATTGAGAATGTGTGATAAATCCTGCATGTTCTTAATCTTGAGTTGATGTTGCTTCACTATTTGTCTAATGTCACTGTTTTCCTGTTATATGGATTTCATGACTTCGGGACTTATGTAAGAAAACTGTCTGGAGGTGAAGTTACTTACAGTGGCGCAACTAGATTCCTGTGGGCCCTAATGCAAACTTTGGACCCCGGAGACGTGGCAAATTTTTTTCACACTAACCCATGACTATACCTCTGCCTAATGCCTATCGATACATGTTCAGGCAGTGCTTTACTTGAGCACTGCCTGAGTGAAGGGCCCAGACGGGGAGGAAAGCTGTGCACTTTTTTACTTTCCACAGGCCTTCCGCTGCCCCAGGCTCATCATAGCTGCACGCCGTCTGTACTCTCCAGAGGCTCTCCAGGCAGCACTTGAGCCAAGACCTGGTATCAGTCGCATCCCCTATTAGAGTGATCATTATACCCTTGGTTATCTATAACAACAGAGTAGATGGATTAATGGTTTCAAGTAATTCCATGGCTTTGAAAGCAGAATCTCGGATGGGCAAGTGACTTGGTGTAATTATCCTGTTTGGAATTATCTTTATGACATCATGAGCAGCTCAAGTTAAATTAATTTATACTGTTGTTGTGGAAGGAGTACATCTGTCTTGCTGCTCTCATCTGGACACTGACTGTTAAGGCGCTGACCAGAAAGCTGATAGTCAGGAAGGAAACGTTCCTTCCCAACAGTCAGCTGCTCGCTCAGCGAAGGAGACCGCTGTATTTATATGCAGCGATATCTGTCACAGCATGAGGACGAGGGATCGCTAATGTGATCGCTCATCCCTATACAGAATCATTGTTTCTGGGCAGCAGATTGCTGTTTAGACAGCACAATCTGCTGCCCAGAAATGATGATTAGTGGTGTCTGCATGAATGACAGGATCACCCGATGAACGAATGTTTCTCTCCTGATAATCTACCCGATTAATGCATGCAACTTTAATGGTGTGTTATGTGAAGAAGATCTATGGGCCTTTTAAATAAAAATGGCAGCTTTCGATGTTAGCTGAAAGTCCATGAGAAATATTTTTTATTTTTGGCTACTGGTGTTTTTGTGAATTAGGTGGTGTTGTTTGGGTTTCTGACATTTGTTCAAAAATTCAGCAAGTCAAAGCTCTGGCATTTTTTCCTGGGTTTTTGACATCTCGTGTGTAAAGGTGGTCATACACATTAGATATAAATTGCTTGATGGCTGAATAACAATTGAACAAACTTAGGTGAATGTTCATGTTGCAGACATGGCCAGACACATTTTAGTCCATATTGGCCTTTACAGTTGTTCAAACTGGCCAAACATGTTCAGTGAAACCGGGCAATGGGTGAAAGACCTTTGCTGGGAACATGCTTTTAAAGAAAGATCTTTCCTTCATGAATGATCTTTCTTTGAACAAAATATCTTTTTTCCGACTATTTTTTTTTAAATTATTTTGTGCAGTGCCTCTTTTACACCTAAGCTTCTTGCTCTTCTTGCACATTTTTACATTCAGAAGCGGTCATAAAAAACAGGTTGGTGCTGGGTTGCTATAGCAACTGCTAGATACGTATGTTCTGAAAATCACGGTAATATCTACTCTGCCTATAAAAAGGAGTAATAACTGCAAGGATTGGTACATTTAAAGAGTGTAAGAAAAAACTTGTTGGTGTGATAAGATATCTAGCTATCATTTATGACAGTGCAATCTAGGAAAATAAAAAAAAATCAAATCTTGCTGCTATGATGTTACAAACAAGCAATACTTACAATTTAAGATTTGCAAGGAGAAACAAAAAAGGGGTCTGGTGGTAGAAAATCAGAAATGTTACATATAACTGCATATTTTATTTTGTTTGTACCTCACAGCATTCAAAGAACAATGCATTTTTATTTATTTATTTATTTATTTTTGGAGCTTGGCTGTAGCTTATTTTTTTTGTCTAATTCTTGGTACATAACATTTTTAAAGAGCATTTATCAGCATGATCAACCCTTTTAAACCATATTAACTGGTAGGGTTGGTCTTGCTGAGTCAAATGATATAGTTATTTTTTCTTAAGTTGCCGAGATATATAACTTTTTCTATTTATGCAAATGACCTAATTTAAGCACCAAGGGGCTGGCCATAGTACTAGAAGCACCACTAATGCAATGCCCTGTGCTGGATGGGGGAGTACACAGAGCACAGGATAGTTGTGCTAGTGGTGCTCCTAATGCTATGACCAGCCCATTGGTGACTGAAACAGGACATTTGCATCAGCAACTATTTAACCTAAAGAAAAAAAAATACAATTTTACTCAGCATGATCAATATGCTTGGTTTAATAGGGTTGATCATGCTGATAGATGCTCTTTAAACAATTAATTCACATTCATTTATATATTTATTTTATGGGTTGTAAGGATTAAGGGAATATATAATGTATGTATTTTTTATGTTTTATGACTGTTCTTAATAAAATAATTGCATTTATGAGTTATATTCTATGTGCCAGAATCTAATTTTGAGTAAACAGAGGCTGGTCCCCTGTTCAGGATTCGCTCTTGACCATAATCGAGAACCCTTATAAAAGGGCTTCTCTTATTATAGAGACCCTCTCCTGTCTTGCCTTACATAGGCAGCCCATGATTTGAATGGATACTGGCTAATGCTTAATTTTCCTTGTGGTAGCACTGCAGGAAAATGAAAAACGTATTGCCAGGTTTACCACTGCTGTTGGTCCATGCTGGGGGTAATTTTGTTATCAGCTACTGTGGTTGTCAGTGTATCCTTCAATAAAGTAGTGTAATGGTTGTGTCACCATTAGAGATGAGCGAGTATCTCGCCATGCTCGTGGAAATGGCAACTTCCGCATCGTGCATTTTTGGCGCCTATAAACTTAGCTAATCACAAGCCAGGAGACTCTGCGGTACACCCAGCATCACGTGGGGCCCTTACATGTCGATAGCAGGGGTTGGCTGGCCTGATCAGGTGACCCTGGAATATACTAGTGACTGGCCGCGGTGCTCGGCTCAGATGCTGTCTAGATGTCGTTAGGGATAGAGCTGCTGCGTTTCAGGGCGAGTGTTAGGGCCTGCATTTAGTTCTCTGTTAGGCAGGAATCACCCACAAAGAACCCAACAGCCCTTATAAGGGCTACAAGAAATTTTTTTTTGTCTCCTGGCTTGGCTGGCTGGCACTAGTAGTGCAGCTATCGCCATATATAACCCCCCTTTTTTTTTAATGTTATATCTCAGTGATACAAATCCATTTCACACAGCAGCGTGGAACCATTCTGTCTGTCACAGTTCAGTACACTCACTCCAATCCGTATTTTCTGTCCAGGTGACACTTTCTGTACGTCACTTAATACAACCAGGTCTTTTGCTGTCACGTATATAGCTTGATCCCAAAAATCTCTGTGCGACATTTGTCTGGGTCACAGTCAAAATAGCCACCGTCAGCAGGGTGTCAGTTAGCTCTACGATAGTTTCTGCACGTCACGTTCCAAAAAAAACAAAACTACAAAAAAAATATATAAAAAAAATAGTTTTTTTGTTGTTTTAGCTCAGTGATACAAATCCATTTCACACAGCTGTGTGGAACCATTCTGTCTGTCACAGTTCAGTACACTCACTCCAATCCGTATTTTCTGTCCAGGTGACACTTTCTGTATGTCACTTAATACAACCAGGTCTTTTGCTGTCACGTATATAGCTTGATCCCAAAAATCTCTGTGCGACATTTGTCTGGGTCGCAGTCAAAATAGCCACCGTCAGCAGGGTGTCAGTTAGCTCTACGATAGTTTCTGCACGTCACGTTCCAAAAAAAACAAAACTAAAAAAATATATATATAAAAAAAATATATAAAAAAAATAGTTTTTTTGTTGTTTTAGCTCAGTGATACAAATCCATTTCACACAGCAGCGTGGAACCATTCTGTCTGTCACAGTTCAGTACACTCACTCCAATCCGTATTTTCTGTCCAGGTGACACTTTCTGTACGTCACTTAATTCAACCAAACTGAACAAGTTTGTGGGTTTCAGTACAGCAGGCCCATTTATTTTTTATTTTTTATATAATACACAGAAAATGTTTATATACAGAAAATGTTGAACCCCAGGGCTAAGGGTCGAGGACGAGGGCGTGGGCATTCAATTACTGCAGGGGGCAGAGGCCATGGTCCTGGGCAGGGTGAGACAGTACCTGCTGATGAGGGAGCAGGGGAACGCCGCAGAGCTACACTCCCTAGCTTCATGTCTCAACTTACAGGGACACGTGGTAGAGGACTGTTGAAACCACAACAGTGCGAACAGCTGATGTCGTGGATTGCGGACAATGCTTCAAGTAATTTGTCCACCAGTCAGTCTTCCACGCAGTCCACCCACGTTACCCAAGGGAGCTCCTCCATCTCAACCTCCTTCCCCCCAGTCTGCCCCCTCCCAGGAAAATTTAGAATGCGATCCGGCATACTCTCAGGAACTGTTTTCTGGACCCTTCCCAGAGTCACAAACCACTTCTCAGGTTGCTGCTGACCTCGTTCCCGATGCCCAAGTTTTCCAACTGTCGCAGTCTGTGGATGATGATGATGACAATGTTGAGTTAGTGGAAGAAGTTTGTAAAGAGGTGTCGGACGATGAGGAGACACGGTTGTCAGACAGTGGTGAAGTTGTTGTCAGGGCAGGAAGTCCGAGGGGGGAGCAGACTGAGGAATCGGAGGATGACAAGGTGACTGACCCAAGCTGGGTTGATAAGCCGAGTGAAGACAGTGCTTCTGAGGCGGAGGCGAGTGCTGCACCAGAACAGGTTCTAAGAGACAGTGGTGTGGCCAGAGGGAGAAGCAGGGCCAGAGCTGGTGCATCAGCAGCAACTGTTTCACGTAGTGAAGCTCCCGTGGCGAGGCCTAGATGTTCGCAAGTCTGGAGGTTCTTTAAAGAAAGTGAGGATGACCGACGTACTGTGGTGTGCAACCTGTGCCACACCAGGATCAGCAGGGGTGCCACCACTACTAGCCTAACCACCACCAGCATGCGCAGGCATATGAGTGCTAAACACCCCACTCAATGGAACCAAGACCGTTCACCACCTCCTGCGGGTCACACCACTGCTCCTTCCCCTGTGTCACTCGCTGCCTCTGCTAGTCAACCCACTGCCCAGGACCCCGGCACGAGTGCCTCCCGCCGGAAAACCACACCTTCGCCTCCACGATCCTCCACAGTGTCCACCAATGTGTCCCAGCGCAGCGTTCAGCTGTCTTTACAGCAGACGCTGGAGCGCAAGAGGAAATACAGTTCCACCCACCCACATGCCCAAGCCCTCAGCGTCCACATCTCCAAATTGCTGAGCCTGGAGATGCTGCCCTATAGGCTGATAGAGACCGAGGCCTTTCGCAATCTCATGGCGGTGGCTGCCCCTCGGTATTCGGTCCCCAGCCGCCACTATTTTTCTCGATGTGCCGTCCCAGCCCTACACCAGCACGTATCAGAGAACATCATGGGTGCCCTGACCAACGCTGTTTCTGAGAAGGTCCACCTAACCACGGACACGTGGACAAGTGCTGCCGGGCAGGGACACTATATCTCACTGACGGCACATTGGGTTAACTTGGTGGAGGCTGGGACCGAGACTGACCCTGGGGCCGCTCATGTACTGCCCACACCGAGGATTGCGGGGCCTACCTCGATCACGGTCTCTCAGACATACTATGCCTCCTCCTCGACCCCTCCTCCTCCTCCACCGAATTACCATCCGTGGGCACGGCGCCTTCAGTCGGTAGCTCTAGGCGCAGCAGCAGTGCCGTGGGTAAGCGCCAGCAGGCGGTGCTCAAACTGCTGAGCTTAGGTGACAAAAGGCACACCGCCCAAGAGCTGTTACAGGGCATCACGGTGCAGACCGATCTGTGGCTGGCACCGCTGAACCTCAAGCCAGGCATGGTTGTGTGTGACAACGGGCGTAACCTGGTGGCAGCTGTGCAACTCGGCAGACTGACACATGTGCCATGCCTGGCCCACGTGTTCAATCTAGTAGTTCAGCGGTTCCTCAAGACATACCCCAATCTGTCTGATTTGCTCACCAAGGTGCGCCGCATCTGTGCGCATTTCCGCAAGTCGAGCACAGATGCTGCCACTCTCAGGGCAGCACAGCGCCGCCTACAACTGCCCGCTCACCGACTGTTGTGCGACGTGCCCACGAGATGGAATTCCACATTAAACATGTTATCCAGAGTTTACCAGCAGCGCAGAGCGATTGTAGACTGCCAGATGTCATCTTCCACCAGAACTGGTAGTCAGGTCTCTCAGATTCCTCAAGTCTACAATGAGGAGTGGACGTGGATGTCTGATATCTGCCAGGTGTTGAGCAACTTTGAGGAGTCAACACAGATGGTCAGCGGCGATGCCGCCATTATCAGCCTCACCATCCCGCTGCTTTGCCTGTTGAAAAACTCACTGCTCAGCATCAAGTCGGATGCTTTGCGCTTGTCACAAGAGACGGTGGAGGAAGATACGTCGCTTGATAGCCAGAGCACTCTCCGGTCTGTTTCTCAGCGCCTATCGGAGGAGGGGGATGAGGATGAGGAGGAAGAGGAGGAGAATGTCGGCGAGACAGTAGAGGGTACTAGTTCTCAGTCCTTAACTCTTGAGCGTGTATGGGCTGAAGAGGAGGACTTGGAGGAGGAGGAGGAGGAGGAAATGGAGAGTCAGGTCAGTGAGGAGAGGGAATTCTTGCGTGTTGGGACTCTGGCGCACATGGCAGACTTCATGTTAGGCTGCCTATCCCGTGACCCTCGCGTTAGAAGAATTTTTTCCAACACCGATTACTGGGTGTTCACTCTCCTGGACCCACGGTACAAGCAGAACCTTTCCACTCTCATCCCTGCAGAGGAAAGGAGTATGAGAGTGAATAGGTATCAACAGGCCCTTGTGCACAAGCTGAAACAATTCTTCCCATCTGACGCCGCTAGCGGCAGAGGGCATGGTTCTGTGGGCCAAGTAGCGGGGGAGAGGAGGCGAGCAGGCAGCTTGTCCAGCACTGGCAGGGGAACGCTCTCCAAGGCCTTTGCCAGTTTTATGTCACCCCAGCAAGACACTGTCACCTGTCCCCAGTCTAGGCAGAGTAGGGGGGAGCTGTACAGAAAGATGGTGAGGGAGTACCTAGCTGACCATACCAACGTCCGTAGCGATCACTCTGCTCCATACAACTACTGGGTTTCAAAGCTGGACACGTGGCCTGAACTGGCGCTGTACGCCTTGGAGGTGCTGGCCTGCCCTGCCGCTAGCGTGCTGTCAGAGCGGGTATTCAGTGCAGCTGGTGGCGTCATCACCGATAAGCGTACACGCCTGTCAACTGACAGCGCTGACAGGCTGACGCTTATTAAAACAAAGCCTGGATTTCACCCGAATTCAAATCTCCTCCGGGGGAGAGCAGCTAAAGATTAACATTACTTATGTATCCGATTCCTCTTCTCTACTCCTCCTACTCCTCCTCCATGTCGTCTTTGCCTAGCGCTGACCAAAAAAACGCCATTTTTTAGAGGTCCAACTGGCACTCTTTTACCACAATTTTTCAGGAGGGCCCCCTACAGGCCCTCTCTCCAAACAATTTTTCCAGAGGTCCACCTACATGCCCTCTCTCCAAACAATTTTTCCAGAGGTCCACCTACAGGCCCTCTCTCCAAAAATTTTTCCGGAGGTCCACCTACAGGCCCTCTCTCCAAACAATTTTTCCGGAGGTCCACCTACAGGCCCTCTCTCCAAACAATTTTTCCGGATAGCTGCCATATACGGTAATAAACTGAGAATAATACAGAGAACACATGCCACACTTGATCAAGCTCATAATTTACGACTGTACCGGTTGATGCTAAATTTTTAAGTTGGGGTCCTGCGTCGTCATTCACTGAATTTCACTGATCTCAACGTCTCCTCAAAGAACCGAAAGACCATTGTGGAGAGAGCAGCACAGCTCGCCATCAAAGTGACGAACCCCAAAGCCAGACTGCGCAGTGAAGAGAACGAATAAATATCTCTGTGGTTATTTGTGCTAAATAAAACACAAAAAAAAAATTGATCTGTTCCTGTGCCTGATCCACCCAAGTTGAATCTGTCCCATCATGAGAAAGTCTCCCCAAGGAGTCCCCACTGTAACTTGCTTCCCATACAACTAACTCACCCCCCGACACCTGTGTCTCGCCATTGTCCACCACCTCCTCAGACAACACTGGTAAATCCCCACTGTCAGCACACGGAGACTGCAAAAGGTCTTGCGAATTGGGGCAGAGAATGTTCTGGGGTAGCACATCAGAGAAGGGGTGACTATGGGGTTCCAGGGAGTACGTGACCACATGCAATCTCCATCCAAAAAGTCATACTGAGGCTCACCACCATGCTTTACACTGCAATCCTATTACTGAGGCTCACCACCATGCTTTACACTGCAATCTTATTGAAAGACAGACAATCAGGGGTTAACCGCCAGGTTGTCAGGCAGCATTTTTAAGTGGGTCACCATTACCGTGTCCCTGAAAATTGCCTTGGGGTCATCGCCAGACTATTTTTATGAAAGGCCATGGGGTTCTATACACACAGTGCTGACGGAAGCCCATCAGCCTTTCTAAACATAATTGAATCTGTCCCATCATGAGAAAGTCCCCCCCAAGGAGTCCCCACTGTAACTTGCTTCCCATACAACTAACTCACCCCCCGACACCTGTGTCTCGCCATTGTCCACCACCTCCTCAGACAACACTGGTAAATCCCCACTGTCAGCACACTGAGACTGCAAAAGGTCTTGCTAATTGGGGCAGAGAATGTTCTGGGGTAGCACATCAGAGAAGGGGTGACTATGTGGTTCCAGGGAGTACATGACCACATGCAATCTCCATCTAAAAAGTCATACTGAGGCTCACCACCATGCTTTACACTGCAATCTTATTACTGAGGCTCACCACCATGCTTTACACTGCAATCTTATTGAAAGATAGACAATCAGGGGTTCACCGCCAAGTTGTCAGGCATCATTTTTAAGTGGGTCACCATTACCGTGTCCCTGAAAATTGGTGGTGATGGACCTTCGTTGCACCTAGTTGGGTGTTGCCCTAACATGTGATGGGCATGTGCCTCGCCTTTCTTGGTCTGGGTGAGCACAATTGCCATGAGGGTAACCACCAGGCTGTTGCCTGAGAATTTGGGGTAATGGTGGGATTAGGCAGCCTCAGAGGCATCCATGCATGCTGCCCCTGCTGTTTCCTGTCCATTTCCGTGGTGTTTCCATCATTTTCTGAGGTTTCCAGGTTTTCACCCAGCCTTCCCTAGGCAGAGCCTTGGTCCCCTGCAAAAAATGCTCGAGTCTCCCATTGACTTCAATGGGGTTCGTTATTCGAAACGAGCACCCGAGCATCGGGAAAAGTTCGACTCGAATAACGAGCACCCGAGCATTTTAGTGCTCGCTCATCTCTAGTCACCATTAAATGTTATTTTAGTATAATTCAGCATGATCAACTAGTTATTTTTGTTATTTACTTTCTGCTACAAAAATGTTCCACTTGTAAGATATTCTCTTTACTTAGTTATAATTGCACACCCTGATATTTAATCAGTATAGTAATGTTCACGTCCACCTGATGAGCTGGATGAGAATGGTCGCACATGTTCAGTACCATCCTTCAAGTGCCACCAGCCGTATCTACAGTATTAAAACATAAGAAAAACTATACAAATTTGGTATTGCTGTAACCATACTGACCTGGAGAATGAAGAAGACAAGTCAGTTTTACCATTTAGTGAATGCAATAAAAAAACATAAACATAAAACTGGTGGAATAGCATTTTTATTCAATTCCACCGCATTTAGATTTTTTTCCAGCTTCCCACTACATGTTATGCAAAATTAAATGGTGCTATTAGAAAGTACAACTTGTCCCGCAAAAAAAGCAAGTTCTCATGCTGTTATGTGAACGGAAAAATAAAACGGTTATGGCTCTGGAAAGGCAGGGTGTCAAAAATTAAAATGCAAAAATGGAAAACTGCCTGGTCCTGAAGCGGATAAGGCGGTCTGTATTGGTATGATGCTTACCTGGGTGTTCATGGCCAAATTTACTCTTACTCTAATCTTTTTTGACAGGAAAGTTTACATATGTACCTCTGAGATCTACATCTCAGAGGTACATATGAACAATCCAACCATCATCATGCCAAGCTACGCTGGCCCAACATCATTTACATATAGTTTTCATGCAATTGTTGGCCCAAATGGTCAAAATTGGCCATTTCTGCAGATGTTTATCTTACGTATATGAGCACCTTCAGATTGCTGTTTTTGATTTAGGCATGGTGATTCCAGAGTTTTAACACCAATAATTTAACCAAAATAATTGACCAAGATTTAAAAAAAAAAGTCTCTTTCAAAATAATCTCTAATTATGTTCTAATCATTTCCATATGATGTGGTGTCATGTCTTGCTCTCCTCCGCTGCTCGCCAGGTTGAGTCTTCATTGCCCAGAGTCATGCTCACCAGCACTGCTCTCCAGCTGGGACCTCTACTGCTGTTTGACACTGCATATGCACTGACTTCCAGCTTCTTAAGGGGCCAGTAGGCACCAAAGCACTACTTCTCCAGCCAATGCCCTGTCATCATAGGTTATTTAAGGACTCTTATCCTATTGCTAAGTGCCTAAGTAATAATGTCCTTTTAGGTCCTGTTTTGTACAACAGTGGTTTCAGCTAGTATTGTTTGGCTTTGACCCAGCTTGTACTGGCCATGTCATACTGTCTGCTGCCTGTCCTGATCTCTGCTTGTCTCCCATGTATCTGTTCCTGTCCTGATCTATGCCTGCTATTTTGGTAGTGCATATTGGTATTTTTAGTTTAACCACGACAAACCTTGTAGGAAAATCCATACTTCCTTGCAGGGGATAAGATTGAATACCTTAGACTGTGCTCCCCGGTTTAGCCTATGTCAACCCAGGCAGTCCACTCCATCTCTATTAGGACTCATGGCATTGAGCTTTTTTTGTTCCGTTATAGCATCTTTATAGACTGAATGAAGATCAAATATTGATATGTCCTCTTATGAAAATACTGAGTCCTTACTTTTTGTCATGACTGGAATTTCTTTTCCGTATTTTGTTCAACAAGTTTCATAAAGTTTGGTTCTCTTTTACAAAATATAGTAAGAAAGAGGCTTCTATGAAGTAGAGGAAAAGTAATTTCAGGAAACTTCAGGCCTATGAATAAGGAGGGGAACTGTATCACTAAATTTGTGAAATCTTTATGAACAAGGTTTATTCCAGAAATACAGGATTTCATTAAAGGGATTCTCCCACAAAACATATTCTGCAGTTTTCAAACTAGCACTATATCTATACTTTTTTAATTGAATGTAATAAAAAATTTTGAATAGCTGTCACAGCGCAGTTCACTGTGACACTTGTTGCCATGCAGGCTGGATGCATGCGCTCTTGCATACTGGCTGTGGTCCGTTACCCTTGTAAGCTTTTTGCTTAGATGCTGTGTGAATCTGTAATTCGAACTAAAGGTGGCTCCAGAAAGTATTGCATTTTAGGAGATAAATACTTGTGAACATTAAAGTTCTCTGTTTTATTTGTCCTAATTATTGTTTGCATCAAGTAAAAATATTTTGCACCTCCAACATGGTAGGCAGGGGTGCAGCTATAGGGGTGCAGAGGTAGCAGTCGCTACTGGGCTCAGGAGCCAGAGGGGGCCCAAAGATCCTTGTGCCACAGAAGAAGACACTGGTATTATAGAAAGTGCGTGCTGGTCAAATTACACCTCTGACTGTAGAATTTGGCATGGGGAGGGTGACTTTTCAATTTTTGCCTCAGACACCACGAAGGCTTCCCTGCCTCTGGCCACAAAGCACTGAGGGAAAGGGGGCCCAAGCTGAACTCTTGCACCAGGGCCCATGAGCCTTTTATCTACGCCCTGATGGTAGGCATATTTTGTAAATCAAATAGTACCCCACAAAAAATCTATTTTAACTTCAGGTTGTAACGCAACAAAACAGGAAAATATATTTGTCTGGCACTCTATGTGATGTGTTCATTCAGCTAGGGTGACGGCAATACTCGATTCACAGCCGAATGTGTTTATGGCTTTTAATAACACAATTCACATTTGGAATTTTTAATATCCTTCTACAAAATGTTGGACTGACCCACCCGAGGAGTCTCCCGTGAGGCCCACAGCTAGCAGGTTTATTCATTTCATTGGTGAAGTTATTGCACAAATAATTTGCCCGTGTTCAGGAACAACCACAATTGTTTGTTCTAGTGGGATTGTAAGTGCTCACAGTAATTTTGTCCAGTGAGTCCTTGGATTTCGGTTTCCTCAGAATCCAACAATAGATTGAAGCCTGTGGTAAATCTTCTTTACATACCAATTGAAATAAATTGTACTCTGTTCTTTATAAGACAAGCATTTCCTATATGAATGGAAATTTGCCATTAGACATCATTCCAATGCAGATTGGCAAGTAAAATCTGGCATCTGAGCCAACACAACTACATTTGGAGTATGTTTTTACCACATGGTGTTAGCTCAAAAACAAAGTCTTCTCTACATATCAGCTGTGTATATTTTCAACATAAGGTCACTGGAATAAAACTCAAACATAAAAAATGTTAACTTATCTGAGTGGTGTCCCCACATATCAACCTTGTAAGGAATTCTCACCATGCATATTTCCAGTGTTCATACACTTAGCTCCCTCCTTTGTCTGAGCATCCAAACAAACTGTCACTTTTGCCAAGCCATCTGCTGTCTCTGCTGCCAGCCCATCTGTTCACCTTCCTGCCAGGCTACCTCCATCAGATGCTATTCTGTATTCTCAGCTGTCTGTCTCTGCTGCCCTATGTGGTGCGCACAGCCATTCATATCCTTGGGAAAGACCAGATGCTCCTCTACTGTTAGGCGAGGGACTAGTATGATTTTGGCTGACCTTACAGTTCAGTTCATCGGCTATACTGAACTACACTACATATCTCTCAAAACCATATATATGAACATGTTTAGGGTTAGGGAATTGCAAATAGCTGAATAGAAGTACAAGTAGAATATTTGTTCAAATTCTTCTATTTATTTATTTTTTGCTGTGGCACACTATAAGTATAGTACAGGGCTGGCCAACCTGAGGCTCTCCAGCTGTTGTAAAACTACAACTCCCACCATGCCCTGCTGTGGGATGATAGCTGTAGGCAGACTGGGCATGCTGGGAGTTGTAGTTTTGCAACAGCTGGAGAGCCGCAGGTTGGCCAGCCCTGGTATAGTATATCTGATGGTGTCAAATAATGGGGGTTGAGCTTGGAGATATGTCCAACTTGATAAATGTCTGGGTATGAGTATATATGCACAGTATCAATTGGACCTGGATAAAGAACGTTGACTTGGGAGATTTCTCTAGTCTTATAGATATCTGGAATGAGGACACAAATACTGTATTAAAGATGAGTGGATTTCTTGAAATTTATTTCAGGTCCAATTCAAACAAATCAAACCAAAAATTTGATGAGTACAAATCAATTCTACTTGCATTAAAAGTGCTCCCACTGGCCGAAAAAGTGCAGAACTACACAATATTTTAAAAATGAGATATTTTTTATGGACAACTGGTCATAAATAGTAAAAGGTAGGAGTTCATCTCGCACACAAGCTAATTGCATATACCGAATAGTTTTCTTATGGCCACACATTCCATTATGGATATCTCACAATGGAGCAGAGGACAACCTGGCTTCCAGAAAGGAGACCAGGAGAAGGAGGACAGGCCAATTCCATTTTCCCAATGAATGTGGTGATGCCACCTCATGTGTTGCAGTAGAGTCCTGGTACCTATGTTTGTGTTTGAACGCCCATGGCTTATTTTCAATCTGCAGATTTTGCACATGGCACTGGTTTTGTGTGTTAACTTTGTGGAGAAAAAAAATGCCATATGGGAGATACTCACACAGAGCTAGCAGCGCCTAAGTTTGGCTTAGGTCTGGAATGTTTTGAGCCTGCATCCACAGTATCAACTGCATCACCAGTTCCAGAGCTGAGCACAAAAGGAGTAGATCTGTCTCTGGCAGTTTTTTGTAGGTTTTGGCCATATGTTGCCTCCTCTAAGGGCTCCTTGGCCCTGCCCCCAATTCCCTCCTCTGTCACTGTCCCCATGGCTACCACTGCTCTGACTGCCATCACTGTGGCTACAAGTGCCACTACTACAACTACCATCAATACAGCTCTGCATGGGGCCCCCCACTTCCCTGTTAACCTCCTCCTCATGGCAGTCTAAACACTAATGTTGACACTTCACACACACAAGTCATCAACAGGAAGACTATCTTGATTATCTTCCATAGCACATGGAGTTTTGTTGTTTCGTCTTAGAAAAAAAGCACCCCACTAGGAGGGGACAGTGACAACAGACATGATGCAAGTTATAGGCTTCACTGGGGCTTAGAGGAGGAGTAGTAGGATGAAAGCTCTGTGCCCTGGCTCAAAGACACAGTGTCAGACTCAGAGGTGACATTGGCATCATCCTGTTGTGACTGAGTGAGCCATCCGGTCCACAATGTCATCCTCTTTGTCTTCAATAATAGTCTAGTGCCTACTAGAAGCCAGGGAGAACTATGGACTGCTGCTTTTCATTTAGTGAAAAAAAATTAACTAATTTAGAATTTGATGGCAGCGTTGCATCTCAAAAAAGTTGGGACAAGGCCATAAATTACCAATGCTTTGCTGAAATAATCAAGACCTTTCTGAAAGAGACATTGTCTTCCCACTCCATAAGCACTAATGCAACCCCAGACTATCAGAGATGCAGGCTTTTGAACTGTTCGGTGATAACAAGCTGGATGGTCACTCTCCTCTTGAGCCTGCAGAACATGGGGTCCATGGTCTCCAAAAAGAATTTCATTTAATCTGAGAACAGAACAGCTTTCCATTTTGCCTCAGTCTATTGTAAATACGTGTTGGTCCAGAGAAGACAGCAGTGTTTCTGGATCATGTTGACATATGGCTTCTTTGCATGGTACAGTTTTAACTTGCATTTGTGGATTGCATGGCAAACTGTGTTCCCAGACAATGATTTCCGGAAGTGTTCCGTAGCTCATGCAGTTATTTGCAGTACAGAATCAGTTTGATGCACACCTTTGTAACACATGCATCCTCTATTTTTGGAAAAACTGATGCATTACCATGAAGCACAAAGAAATTTGTATTCGTTGCAAATCTAAGTTTTCCTAAACTTTGGACCGAATTCCAGTTCAATACTAGCGAAGCTTGTAAGTCTCCCTGCAACTAGATCTACTGTAGTTCAATGGCTGCACTGGTAGACAGAGATGTTTATTTATTTATTGCACTTATATAGCGCTACTATATTCCGCAGCGCTTTACAGACATTGGCATCACACTGTCCCCAATGGGGATTACAATCTATGCCTATCACTATGTCTTTGGAATGTGGGAGGAAACCCACGCAAACACTGGGAGAACATACAAACTCCATGCAGATGTTGTCTTTGGTTGGATTTAAACCCAGGATCCTGAGGCACCAGTGCTAACCACTGAGCCACCAGGCCACATGGCAATGTGGCCTCAGCCTTAAGTGTTCCCTTAATTTTTTTGAAGTGTACTTTAATACATCTGGCAATATTAAGGTAATAGTTTAATACTGGATTATTTAAGCACTACTGCTATTTTCTGTACTAGATTATAGAGGTAAAGGTCTACTATAGGGACTATACTACATGTAATTACTAAAAACAACCAGGTTCACATGTACCGTACAAGGGGACATATTGGACACCCTTGACACACAATGTGTGATTTCAACCTTTTTGTCTTCCTATTTTTTAAATTAAAATTTGTGATAGTTGAAGCTTCAAAGCTTAAATAGGGTTGTCCCATTACCAACAATTATCCCCTATACCACTACACCACATTCAACTCTATGAGACTCCCTGAGATCGACATGCTTATACTCAGCTAACCTTGGCAGTCCTATAGAGTGATAGTTTGCATGTGTGGCTGTCGCTCCATTCAAGCAGAGGCCCCTGTTCTCCTGATCAGCAGGGACCCCAGTAGTGAAACCCCAGTTTATCAGCACTTTTCCCTTATACTGTGGGTAGGGGATACATGTATGTAATCAGGGGCATAGCTAAAGGCTCATGGGCCCTGGTGCAAGAGTTTAGCTTGGGCCCCCCTTCCCTCTGTGCTTTGTCTCCAGGGGCAGGGAAGCACATAGTCTTCATGCTGCCTGAGGAAAAAATTGAAACTGCATCCCCCTCATGCCAAATTTTTGACCTTAACCCTTCCCTCCAGCCAGAGATGTAACTTTACCAGCATGCGTTTTCTATAATACTGATGCCTTCTTATGTGGCAGAAGGGTCTTTGGGCCCCCTCAGGCTCCTGGGCCCGGTAGCAACTGCTATCTCTGCACCCCCTATAGCTACGCCCCTGTATGTAATAGGACAACCCTTTAAGATCCATTGCAGGACCATTGATGCAGCTTGCTTCATCCTCAAAATCTTATCAATAATATTCCATAGCAGCAGGAATTTATACACCCTGTGTATTTCATTCTGCGTACCTGAACGCAACTGCTATGGGGCCCGTGGCAGGAGGGGGCCCGGAGTGGAAGGAAGGCCCTGCTCCCTACAATGTCCACAGTATGGCTGTTATTCGATCTGGGGCTAAGGTGGGCCCTGCTTTTTCTCTGCTCAAGCCCCCTTCCCCTTAGATATAGTGTGTGTACTGCAAACAGACCTGACAGTCTGCAGGCAGGTGAGCACGCTGCTCACTCTTCTCTTCCTGCTGGGCGCTGCACTAGCCAATCAGCTTTTAGCAGTGCTAAGCTCCTGCTGCTGATTGGCTAGTGCATCGCAGCAGCAGGAGAAAGGACTGAGGGGGCGGGACATGCTCACTGCCTGCTCAAACAGCCACCGGACTCCAGTCCCCAGCGTCACCTGCAAGTTGTGAGTAACTGACCTGGTGGTGGGGGAGGAGGGGGGCAGCCATTCTGCCTTCCACAGCAGCCACCAGAGTTTATTTGGGTGGGGGTGGGAGACACACTGTTCTCTATATTCTCAACTCTGCTGAACTCTGCTTGCTGCTGATGCATATCATAGAGAGATGCATATCATATAGAGAGTGGGGTGCACAATGACACCCCCCCCAATGCTTGGTGCTGCATATATAGAGGACAGTGTGCCCTAGGCAGCCCACCTCCTGGGGCACAGTAACCATCAGAAGCAAGCAGAGTTCATAGTGGGGGGGTTTGCTTGGGCACACACTGTCATCAATGTAAGCATAATTATATATATATATATATATATATATATATATATATATATATATATATAAAACTTAAATTGTACTTTATATTTGTGAGGGAGGGGCCCAATACTGATTGTTGCTATGGGGCCCCATGATTTTTGTGTACGCCCCTGGTGGTAGGATATCCAAAAACAAGAATGAACCTGGATCACACCAGGTCAAAGCATAACATGAGGAGGTTTGATCCAGGATCTGTTGTGGTAAAACACTGAAGGTCACCATGTAGAGCATGCTCAGCTGCTTCCCGGGTTCTCCATTCTAGAGACCAGATTACCATGTATACCAGCTCAGAGCTAAACTATTTCCCTAACACCCATAGAGATATACACTACTCCATACAACTCCATACCATCGAAATTCTTGTGGGCTGTGACGAGGAAGATAAATTATTGAAATCCTAACCAATCTAACATTTATCATGGATAAAATACTGCCTTGGATAAAATCTCTCCATCCTTTTACTACGAGAAGAAAATAAACTAATCACCTCAGATCCAATACCTTAGCGGCATTGAATTTTGATTGTGTTAAGCTGAAGATTCACTTAACGCCAAGACTGAACTTTGAAGCATCAAAAGTATCTTTGCAAGTTTCTTAAAGAACTGAACCAAAGTCTCTGAAATGAACTAAAGCTATAATTATGACATAGTAGACACATTTTAATAGGGATTTTTTTAATCTTTTATTCCGGTGCTGAAAAATAACTCGTACATAATGGTAATTTGCATTTTAATTAAATATACAAAATGGTGATATCTGAATTAAGCCCAGTATAGTGTGCACAGATTTGGTTGAAGTTCTTATTCAGACTATAATGTGAGCAGGGTCAGATTTAGGAGAGTTTTCTGAAATGTGAAATCCTGCAGGTTTTGGAGGTAAAATAAGTGTTCCTAACTGTAACTAAATAGAGCTTAAGCTTCCTATACCATCACATTGTGAATACTGGCACTATAATAGTCTCATTTCTTCTTTCCCCAAGCCACTGCTTCTAAGGACGACATTTCTAATGTGAAACTCACATCAATGTGACAAAAATGTCACAGCTGACATGATTCAGGGAATGAGGTGAACTGCTGGGACATATCATTGAGGAGCATGCAGTATATATCACGGCAGCTTGTTAATCTACTTCTCCAATGCCTGAGATGCTGAAGCTCTAGGGCTCTCTTGGTGACGGATTTTATCTTCAGGGCATTGTTACTGGCATCAGCTCTTGTAGTGCAGACGGCTTGATTTTGAAGGGAGGCACCCTGTTGCTGCAATCTTATTATCGTCAGCGGATGTTACACTGGCAAAAAGAAATTTACAAAACTATGCAAAGTTGGTTGCAAAGTATCACTACTGTGGACAATCATTTGTTACATACTTTCAGCTCTTTTCCTTGTTCCTACTGTGTGTAAGCAAATCTAAGAAAAATTAAATCTAAGCATAGGCAAGCGGGGTTGTTCAAAAAAGTAAAATAAAAACTCATCATCAGTGGGATCTTCATCATTGTGTGTGCCAGTTTCTCTGGTAAACCTGGTGACATATTCCCTCAGTCACTTTGTAAATTCAGATGGCTGTAATATGGGCACGCTTTTGATTTTCATATCATGGACACAACAACCAGACCTCTTGCAGTTTTAACGGACAGTAGAAGGTCCAGGTGTTACGTCCATTATATAGGTGCACCTATATAACACCCCAAAACACTAGCATTATGGCAGTCTGGATTTCTGAAAAGATACAGTATATACATCTTATATACATACCAGTTGTGTAATTTGTGGGAGTACGAAGGCTTTAACAAAGGGCTGTTGTCCTGAAACATTACTACTTGTGAAATTCTAAAACATCTAGGAGGGCTCCGACCCCTTCCTACCACCAAGAAGCATACTGCTCAGCCTCAGAAGGCTTTAACAAAGGGCTGTTGTCCTGATACATTATTACTTGTGAAATTATAGAACATCTAGGAGGGCTCTGACCCCTTCCTACCACCATGAAGCATACTGCTCAGTAGTTGAGCAATGCTAGTGCATTAATGCTCACATTATGAGGGTCCCACTCACATGATTACACTGCAGGTATATTTTCTGTGATTGAAGTCATCCTGTTCCTAAAAGCAGGGGCAGCAGCAGCATCTAAGGTGTTTGACAGAAGGAGGGGTTATTCAAGCCATATTTGCTTTTTGTACAGTTCTATTCAAGCTCTTGCTCTTTGGTGTCAGCCAGTGCTCGAACAGCTAACTTAAATCTACATGGGTTGTAGGTACTAAGATGGACCTCACAATGGTTAGTGGATACCCACTCGAAGTAGTGTTAGATGGCAGGGGCGTAGCTAATTGCTCATAGGCCCTGGTGCAAGAGTTCAGCTTGCCCCCCTCTTCCCTCAGTGCTTTGTGGCCAGGGGCAGGGGAGCACCTAGCCTTCTGCTGCCTGAGGCAAAAATGGAAACGGCAACCCCTCCCCCATTCCAAATTCTCAACCTAACCTCTCGTTCAAACGCTACTGTTAAAGGGGTTATCCAACATCTAAAACATGACCCCTCAAATGGATTATACTTACCGCGCTCACCTGCACCCCCGTCGCTCCTGTTCCCCACACGGCCGCCACTGCATCTCCCTGACACGTGGATCAAAACATCCAGTGACGTTGGAGGGGGGGGAGCCTCCCTAGCATCACGGGTGACGATAGGCAAGCTCGCCCCCGTCGCAGCCTGCTATTGCAGCGGGTGCTGGGGAACAGAGTAAGTATAATCTATATGAGGGGCACGGGCATTGGGGGGGGGTCATTATAGGGGTCATATAACCCCTTTAAGACATAGTTGGAAAAAATTACATATAGAGCTCCAGAACATAAAGGGTAACACAATACTACATACCTCTAACATCCAATGATGTCTCTTCTGATGTTCTCTTTCCTCATCTTCTCTATTCAGACCAGACCACCATGATGATTTTTTTCAGCTATCTCTCGTCTCTGCAAAGTTTGACAAACAGACATCTTAGTTTCCTACTTTTCTACCATCCTCCTCCTACCTTCTGAACACCCCATCCTGCCACCCCCAATACTGTGCTCTCCAATACTATACTGCAGAAACAGTCCCTCTGAAAATACTAATACCGCACAGATAGTGCCCCCTCCAATAATTATTGGCACAGAGTGCCATAAAAAAATAACTGCACCCATCAAATAGTGCACCTGACACTAATAGTGTAAACATAATGTCCCCAAAACAATTTATGTGCAAGGGTGCCCCCCCACTGTAATAGTGCTTCCCAAAGTCCCAATAGAAACACTTATCTCCCAGAATGCACACACACCGCACTATACAGAGGATACCCTATACACACACACACACACACCACACTATACAGATGGCACCCTATATTCACACACTCCACTATACAGAGGACACCCTATACACACACACCGCACTATATAGATGACACCCTATACACACCACACTATACAGATGAGACCCTATACACACACACACCGCACTATACAGAGGACACCCTATACACACACACCGCACTATATAGCTGACACCCTATACACACACACACCTCACTATACAGAGGACACCCTATACACACACACTGCACTATACAGAGGCACCCTATACACACACTATATAGATGACACCCTATACACATCGTACTATACAGAGGACACCCTATACACACACACTATATAAATGATACCCTATACACACCACACTATACAGAGGCACCCTATACACACACACGCTATATAGATGACACCCTATACACACACACTACACAGAGGACACCCTATACACGCATCACACACATAGAGATGACCCCTATACACACATCACACACATAGAGATGACCCCTATACACATCACACACATAGAGATGATCCCTATACACACACACACGCACACACACAGATGACCCTTATACACACATAGAGATGACCCCTATACACATACACATATCACACACATAGATGAAACTTACCCTCTTCACACCAAGTTCAGTCCTCCTTCTGTGCCATGCTTGTCTGTAGGACCTTGATCAGGTGACTGTGACATCACCAAAGGTCCTACATGTTTTCCTATGTACAGCTCGCTGCTGGCTTAGGAGGAGAGGCATATAGTGCAGAAGAATGACCTGCACATGAACATGAAAGCGCCGCCTGGAGGAGACCAAAGAGGAGGGGTGAGTACAGCACTGGCAGCGCTTCTCTCCCCCTCCTCCTGCAGGCTAGTGAGTGCTTCCAATATGCAGCGCTCACTAGTGTTCGTTTTATAAGATTATAAAATGAAAAATAGGAAATTAGCAGAGCACTTCTGGCAAGGGAGGCCCTCCTGGCTTAGGGGCCAGGTCGCAGCTGCGACCTCTGCGACCCCTATAGCTACGCCAGTGCTAGATGGTATATAATTTCCTGTACAGCTTAGCAGTCTCTTTCACATAGACATGTGCTATGAGACCACTGTAACCCTCTCAGCCAACCATCTGCGTTCTTCTCCACAGCCTCCTTTCCTTCACTACATGTGCAGAAAGGGAGAGAAGAGGCGTGCATTAAAAGTGGATGCTTTTTTATAAACAAATAAAAATTGGCTCCTTACCATGAAGTGTTGTGAGGAGTCACAACATCTATTAATCGTTTTGCTGGTTTGGTGTACCCCCCAGCGCACCGGGACGTTGCGTGTCTCTACTGCTGCCGCGATCCTTACATCCACGCTACTAGGAGTAGCTGTGAGGTATAGAGGTATTGGAGAAGAAGAACAAACAGACGGATCGGCTCTAGGGTGCTGTAGTATGAACGCTTCGCCTTGGAAGGGTACAAGTGTAGATCTTTATTTTCAGTCAACGCATTCTTTACATTACCCCGTTCATCAGGAGAATTGAAACATATAGTGGTGAAAACATCAGGATATTTAAAATCGCGGATTTTTTGGCACGGAAGAGGTAGGGGAGAGGACCACCCACATCACTGGAACCAGATTGGTGAAAAGTCTCGAGTGATGGGGTGACGCAATGGGGCTTGTAGTAGGACTTGTCCAGGGATCATGTAGGAGTGTCTAGCATGAATCTAAAATCACATTACACTGAGGGTACCTTAAAATGCAATGGAAATAAAATAAAAGCAAGAAAACCCGCACATTGGCGCAATACACATTTAAGAAACAAAAGGAATTAAAATAATAATATTGGTACGTATTTTTAGTTATTGGTGACTACTCTATATTTGCATATTATAATGTTGGTCTACTTACTTATAGTATTTGTATGTTGATGGTGAATAAAATTAATAAATTAATACAGCTGGCAACCCAGAGGATGAAGACAACTGGTGTATATATCAGTACAGAATGTGATGAAATCAAGTGGTGCCCAAACAGAATTGATATACTTTGCTTCTAAAATCCAACTGTCTCTTAAATATATTCTGATGAGAGGTAATATTTTATGAGACTATTCTGTGCTACTTTAAAGTCTTCAATTTTATACAAAGCTGAAAATAATCTGCTGGGTGTTGTCTCCGTTGTATCAAACGTTGCCCCATGCCAGTACATGTCATAAAATAAAAAATAGTCCTATACTCACCTGTTTCCTCCTGGATGTTCTAAGCACCACACCTCCCATCCTCCTCCCCTTGATTGTATACAAGACTGCATCAGTGACTTTGAGGTTTGCAGCACATGACTCCTGTAGCCTACCACTGGCTTCAGCACTTTCATGCCTTTTACCGCTGAGTCCACTGTAGTGGTCACATGCCATACACCCGTCCATAACTGCTGAAGTATTGTATACAAAGATCAAGACGAAGATGGCACTGAGAATGGTGCAGTAGTCTGTACAATGTGCTGGCATGGGCAAAGTTTATAATAACTTGGACAACCCCTTTAATTTCTGTTGTAGTATATTTGATTTTGCCTACATTCTGAGACCACTTTAGAAGTTATGGAGATTATTACCACAAATATGACCAGTTTTCCAGATCCCTCCGGAAGCTATTGGGGTTAGCGTTTGTGAAATGCTATTAAGCTTGACATGCAAATTTTATTTTTAATGAATGTAGTCCATTATGTGTGCATGTTTCATGGATAAACAATTGATCTAATATGCATGGATGGTTGTATTGTAAACAATCTTCCTGTCTTGCATGAGACAGATGAAATTGTAATCTAATTAATGGAGCTAATGTTCAATATAAATTCATGAAGGAAGAAGTAAGAATCTAAGTTTATAAGATTGCAGATTTTTTAAAAGATGTTAAATATTTATCTTTTTTCACAAACTTTTGATGCTCCTAAAATGTAATTTTATAATCTATTATGTACAAGCTAAAACTGTAATAAGCAACAGAAGAGGAGCTGAAGGCGTTGGGCCTGTAGCTTAATATCTATACAGAGCAATGACATTTTTCATCTTTAATTTACATAACTTGGTTGAGAGTTTCCTTAAATCATGTTTAGTGTACATTAATTTTTTAAGTATTCTATTAAAATCTTATGTCAGATTATCAGCAGATGAAGTTTCAGACAGCATGTGAGATGAGCCTCTGTGTCTTTTCAAAGTAATATTTGCACTCTGACAGTTAAGGGTCCCATAATAAGCAAAAACAGGCTCTGTTTGGGCCTTGAGTGGTATGCATGGCTCTCCACCCCAGAACTAGGCAAGGAATGCAGTGGAACACCGATGGAATATAAATGTTTCCTCGTATCAGGTAGGGCAAAAAGCCTGATGGTTGCAATAGTCTTACAAGAGGCAACAGGCTTAGTAGTTACAGTCTCACACATGGTAATAAGCATACGGTTACATTCTTTTAGTGAGGGCACAGTCTTTGTCAGAGGCAAGAGCTGTTACAATAAAACAGTCTTTTTAAGAAGCAACAGCTTGCTCTCTCCTATTGGCTTGTGGTGCATCCAAAATCCATGGGCATTGACACAATGGCTGGAGTAACAGTTGGCTCCATTGTATCTCTTTCACATAGCATGGTCCCACACAATATCGTCAGTCTCCAACATGTTGTGGTATTTCAGTCCTCACAAGTTCTGTGCACACTTTATGCTGTCCCAACATAGACAGAGGATTCCTCTCCTAGTTACACAGTAACTGCAAATGTCATGAGGCTGAATTTTGCAAAAGCATTTGCTGCTGTACAGCAAGGCTGTACTACAGCCTTGTACTCAAGCTACAAAGGCAGGGACAAAGTAAGCACATAGATAGGGAATTGGTTACAAGAGAGAAAACAGAATTGTTACAAGCCTCCATGTCCACAATGAAGTCCGCGACAATGTCTGTAAAGGGTCCATATTATTGTCCCTATGTTCGTATTTTGCCTTTTTTACATGTCAGCCATTTGCCATGTGAATTTGTAGATTGAAAAGGGTTTTTCCAGAGTCTGTCCAACCAATGGTCAGTGACAACCAGTGACAGAACATGGATGTCTTCTGTGTTTGGCAGTGATTTTCATGGACCCATAGACTTTAATGGGCATGTTTTGTCCACATCGCTGACCAAAGTAGTTTTACTTAACACATTAAAATAAATTCTCTTTAATCTCTTTATCAATGATCTTGTGGATGGGATTGAGAATAAAGTGTCAGCTTTTGTTGAGGACAGAAGGGGCTGGCGAAGACTCAGCGGTCATGGTCACATTGGAACCGATGACAAAGTTAGAGATAGGTGGAAGGTCCTTAAAAGTGATTTCAGGGACTTAGGTCACAAGTTTAGGGGAAGGACCTCAAAAGTAATATTTCCTGAAATACTACCTGTACCACGAGCCACACCAGAAAGGCAGCGGAAGAGGTAAACAAGTGGCTCAAGAACAAGTGTAGGAAGGAGAAGTTTAGTAGAACTGGGATGATTTCTCTGCTACAGACTATTTCGTAGGTATGGGCTGCACCTCAATGGGGAAGATGTTTTGGTGGAGAGGATGGTTAGAAAGGCGTTTAAACTAGGGAATGGTGAAGGGCAATTACATTATAGGGGGGAAGATAGTGACCTGGGATGAGGTGATGGAATTGGGGGTGAAATGGAGGGAGGAACCAAAACAGTTCGTAAGTAGAGATGAGCGAGTAGTGTTCGATCGAGCCGGTATTCGATCGAATACTACGCTATTCGGCATACTCGATTTCGATCGAGTATAACGGCGATGGCGCACTTAGAATTCGTTTCCCCTCCCACCTTCCCTGGTGCTCTTTTTCCACCAATCACCATGCGGGGGGGGTATGACAGGCCCGCGGAGCACGCTGGCAGCGCGAAAACGGCGTCTACATGGATTGGCTGGAAAAACCACGTGACCTTGAATCATAAAAACTCAGCTCTTCCTGCTCGTTCGCATATGCTGCGTGAACATAGTCAGGGACAGAGGCTGGAGAAGGGAGAGATAGGTTTTAGCTGTTGGACAGGCAGGAGCGTGATTAAAAGCCCTTATCAGGGCTACTATAGTGCAGTACAGTGATAGCTTTACTACCATATACACTCTGCAGAGAACGGCTGCTGTATTCAGGGATAGCTGCTGGAGTAGGGACAGAGAGAGGCATTAGTGGTGTATTAGGAGCTCTGCTACATACCAAACTATATTTGGCACTACTGTTCTGCGTTCTTTTTGGCTGCAAAACCCTGTTATATACCTAGTGTGTATATGCACCATCTGATCTTCTGGCAGTATACGGCTGTGTACATTTTTTTTTTTTAAATACAGTTTCTTTGGCTCTAGTGTTCTGGGTTCTGTGTGCCTGCAATACCCTTTTTGTATACCAGGTGTAAATACCCACCGTCTGACCTGTTAGTACACGGCTGTGTACCTAGAAATATAAAAAAAAAAAGGCATTTTATTTGGCACCTATACTGTGCGTTCTGCGTGCCTGCAAAAATCTTGTATATACGTGGTGTTAATACACACCGTCTGACCTGTTAGTACACGGCTGTGTACCTAGAAATATAAAAAAAAAAGGCATTTTATTTGGCACCTGTACTGTGCGTTCTGCGTGCTTGCAAAAATCTTTTATATACGTGGTGTTAATACACACCGTCTGACCTGTTAGTACAAGGCTGTGTACCTAGAAATATTAAAAAAAAGGCCTTTTATTTGGCACCTGTACTGTGCGTTCTGCGTGCTTGCAAAATTATTTTATATACGTGGTGTTAATACACACCGTCTGACCTGTTAGTACACGGCTGTGTACCTAGAAATATTTAAAAAAAAGGCATTTTATTTGGCACCTGTACTGTGCGTTCTGCGTGCTTGCAAAAATCTTGTATATACGTGGTGTTAATACACACCGTCTGACCTTGTAGTACACGGCTGTGTACCTAGAAATATAAAAAAAAGGCATTTTATTTGGCACCTGTACTGTGCGTTCTGCGTGCTTGCAAAAATCTTGTATATACGTGGTGTTAATACACACCGTCTGACCTGTTAGTACACGGCTGTGTACCTAGAAATATAAAAAAAAGGCATTTTATTTGGCACCTGTACTGTGCATTCTGCGTGCTTGCAAAAATCTTGTATATACATGGTGTTAATACACACCGTCTGACCTGTTAGTACAAGGCTGTGTACCTAGAAATATAAAAAAAAAGGCCTTTTATTTGGCACCTGTACTGTGCGTTCTGCGTGCTTGCAAAAATCTTGTATATACGTGGTGTTAATACACACCGTCTGACCTGTTAGTACACGGCTGTGTACCTAGAAATATAAAAAAAAAAGGTATTTTATTTGGCACCTGTACTGTGCGTTCTGCGTGCCTGCAAAAATCTTGTATATACGTGGAGTTAATACACACCATCTGACCTGTTAGTACAAGGCTGTGTACCTAGAAATATTAAAAAAAAGGCCTTTTATTTGGCACCTGTACTGTGCGTTCTGCGTGCTTGCAAAATTATTTTATATACGTGGTGTTAATACACACCGTCTGACCTGTTAGTACACGGCTGTGTACCTAGAAATATAAAAAAAAGGCATTTTATTTGGCACCTGTACTGTGCGTTCTGCGTGCTTGCAAAAATCTTGTATATACGTGGTGTTAATACACACCGTCTGACCTGTTAGTACACGGCTGTGTACCTAGAAATATTAAAAAAAAGGCATTTTATTTGGCACCTGTACTGTGCGTTCTGCGTGCTTGCAAAATTATTTTATATACGTGGTGTTAATACACACCGTCTGACCTGTTAGTACACGGCTGTGTACCTAGAAATATTAAAGAAAAGGCATTTTATTTGGCACCTGTACTGTGCGTTCTGCGTGCTTGCAAAATTATTTTATATACGTGGTGTTAATACACACCGTCTGACCTGTTAGTACACGGCTGTGTACCTAGAAATATAAAAAAAGGCATTTTATTTGGCACCTGTACTGTGCGTTCTGCGTGCTTGCAAAAATCTTGTATATACGTGGTGTTAATACACACCGTCTGACCTGTTAGTACACGGCTGTGTACCTAGAAATATAAAAAAAAGGCATTTTATTTGGCACCTGTACTGTGCGTTCTGCGTGCTTGCAAAATTATTTTATATACGTGGTGTTAATACACACCGTCTGACCTGTTAGTACACGGCTGTGTACCTAGAAATATAAAAAAAAGGCATTTTATTTGGCACCTGTACTGTGCATTCTGCGTGCTTGCAAAAATCTTGTATATACATGGTGTTAATACACACCGTCTGACCTGTTTGTACAAGGCTGTGTACCTAGAAATATTAAAAAAAAGGCCTTTTATTTGGCACCTGTACTGTGCGTTCTGCGTGCTTGCAAAAATCTTGTATATACGTGGTGTTAATACACACCGTCTGACCTGTTAGTACACGGCTGTGTACCTAGAAATATAAAAAAAAAAGGCATTTTATTTGGCACCTGTACTGTGCGTTCTGCGTGCCTGCAAAAATCTTGTATATACGTGGAGTTAATACACACCATCTGACCTGTTAGTACAAGGCTGTGTACCTAGAAATATTAAAAAAAAGGCCTTTTATTTGGCACCTGTACTGTGCGTTCTGCGTGCTTGCAAAATTATTTTATATACGTGGTGTTAATACACACATTCTGACCTGTTAGTACACGGCTGTGTACCTAGAAATATAAAAAAAAAGGCCTTTTATTTGGCACCTGTACTGTGCGTTCTGCGTGCTTGCAAAAATCTTGTATATACGTGGTGTTAATACACACCGTCTGACCTGTTAGTACACGGCTGTGTACCTAGAAATATTAAAAAAAGGCATTTTATTTGGCACCTGTACTGTGCGTTCTGCGTGCTTGCAAAATTATTTTATATACGTGGTGTTAATACACACCGTCTGACCTGTTAGTACACGGCTGTGTACCTAGAAATATTAAAGAAAAGGCATTTTATTTGGCACCTGTACTGTGCGTTCTGCGTGCTTGCAAAATTATTTTATATACGTGGTGTTAATACACACCGTCTGACCTGTTAGTACACGGCTGTGTACCTAGAAATATAAAAAAAAGGCATTTTATTTGGCACCTGTACTGTGCGTTCTGCGTGCTTGCAAAAATCTTGTATATACGTGGTGTTAATACACACCGTCTGACCTGTTAGTACACGGCTGTGTACCTAGAAATATAAAAAAAAGGCATTTTATTTGGCACCTGTACTGTGCGTTCTGCGTGCTTGCAAAATTATTTTATATACGTGGTGTTAATACACACCGTCTGACCTGTTAGTACACGGCTGTGTACCTAGAAATATATAAAAAAAGGCATTTTATTTGGCACCTGTACTGTGCGTTCTGCGTGCTTGCAAAAATCTTGTATATACGTGGTGTTAATACACACCGTCTGACCTGTTAGTACACGGCTGTGTACGCCAAATATTGTAACAAAAAAAAAAAAAATGCGGAGGGCTAGCGAAATCGGACGTGGACGTGGACGAGGACGGGGGCGCGGAAATGCTGTTGGGGGCCTTGTTGAAGACAGTGGGGATACTATGCGTGCTGGTGAGGGGCAGCCAGGATTCCGCTCATCCAGAATCCCTGCCTTTATGGGACAGTTAAGCAGGGGGTGGGTTACACCGCTGTTGAGGCCTGAGCAGTGTGAACAGGTGGTGCAATGGATAGCCGATAGCGCTTCCACACAGTTGTCCACCAGCCAGTCATCCACACAGTCTCACTCTGACCCTCCTTCCTCCACACCTGGCCAACAGAGTCAACCCACCCTTAACCCCTCCCAGGAGCTCTTTTTGGGTCCTTTTTCAGATGTGTCGGAAGAATCCCTGGAGCTACCAGAGGAATTTGTTTGTAGTGATGCCCAACCACTTGAGTATTCGCCATCTCCTGCTGATGTGGACCCTGAACCAGCATCTGTTATCATGAGCGATGATGATGATGAGACGCAGTTGCCATCAAGGGAGGCTGTTGGAATGTCCAGTGGGCAGGAGGAGGAGCAGAGTGAGGAAGAGGAGGTGGTGGATGACGAAATGACCGACCCCACTTGGCCAGGGGTGATGTCCAGCGGGGAAAGCAGTGGAGAGGTGGTGGTCTGCGCAGCACCGAAAAAGGCAGCAAGAGGCAGAGGGATGTCCAGAGGCAGAGGGATGTCCAGAGGCAAAGGGATGTCCACAGGCAGAGGGATGTCCACAGGCAGAGGGATGTCCACAGGCAGAGGGATGTCCACAGGCAGAGGACAGTCCAGACAGAGAAGTGAGGCCACAGCCAGCAGGGCCGAAGCTGTTCCCGGCAGCAGGCAGTCGCGCGAAGCTCCCCCATCGAGGCCTCATACTTCTGTGGTGTGGAGATTTTTTAATGTTTGTGCGGATGACAAACTGAGCGCGGTTTGCACACTCTGCCACTCAAAACTGAGTAGGGGCTCTGAGAAGAGCAATATGACAACCTCAGGCATGCGGCGTCACTTGGAAGTCAAGCACTGGGCTGAGTGGGAGAGAGCAAACGCAATACAACCTGCGCAAGGTCTTCCTGCCACTGCCTCTTCCCCTTTGTTGTGTGCTGCCACTGCGGTCCAGACCTCCAGCCAGGACACCTCCACATCTGCCTCTGCCTCGGCTACTTTGGGGCCTTCTCCTTCAGCCTCCCCTTCCCCCGCATCTACGCCTGCACCTTCACACTCCTCGTCCCATCAACTGTCCATCTCGCAGGCGTTCGACCGCAGGCGGAAGTACGCCTCGAGTCACCCCCAAGCCCAAGCCTTAAACTGCCACATTTCCAAACTGCTGGCCCTGGAGATGTTGCCGTTTAGGCTTGTGGAGACGCAGGCCTTCCGCGACCTGATGGCGGCTGCCGCACCTCGCTATTCCGTCCCCAGCCGCCACTACTTTTCCCGGAGTGCCGTCCCCGCCCTGCACCAGCACGTGTCGCGTAACATCAGGCGGGCCCTGAGGTACGCAGTCAGCGCAAAGGTCCACTTGACCACCGACTCGTGGACAAGCGCTTGCGGCCAGGGACGATACATCTCTTTGACAGCACACTGGGTGAATGTTGTGGAAGCGGGGACGGGGTCGCAAACAGAGATGGCCTACCTACCACCCCCGCCCAAGATTGCCAGCATGGGTTCTGATAAACCCCCCTCCTCTTCCTCCTCCTCCTCCTCCTCTGCCTTAACATCGCCCTCAGCCGCTAGCTGGAAGCGTTGCAGCACTGGCGCGGGGAGACGTCAGCAGGCGGTGCTTAAGCTCATCAGCTTGGGCGACAGGAAGCACAGCGCCCCAGAGGTGAGGGACGCCATATTGCAGCAGACGGAGATGTGGCTGTCGCCGCTGCAGCTAGGACCAGGCATGGTCGTGTGCGATAACGGCCGTAACCTGGTGGCGGCTCTGGAGCTTGCCGAACTCAATCACGTACCATGCCTGGCCCACGTTTTTAATCTGGTAGTCCAAAAATTTCTAAAGACTTACCCCAACCTGGCAGAGCTACTGGTGAAAGTGCGGCGCTTGTGCGCTCACTTTCGGAAGTCAACTGTAGCTGCTGCTAGCTTAAAAAAACTCCAGCAACGCCTCCATTTGCCTCAACATCGGCTGTTGTGCGACCTGCCGACTCGCTGGAATTCCACCTATTCCATGTTGGCCAGGGTGTGTGAGCAGCAGAGAGCATTGATGGAGTACCAGATTATGAATCCACGCGTGCCTCCAACTCAGCTCCCTCAGTTTGCCAACCACGAGTGGCCATGGATGGCAGACATATGCGATGTACTGCGTATCTTTGAGGAGTCCACCAAGAAGGTCAGCAGCGAGGACGCTATAGTGAGCGTAACCATCCCGCTCCTATGCGTCCTTAAAGAATCGCTCATCGCAATAAGGGAGAACGCATTGCACGCAGAGGAGACGGGGGTAGGAGGAGACGCAACAGAGCTACACAGTCAGACCACACTTTTGTCTGCTTCACGGTGGCAGTTGCAGGAGGAGGAGGAAATGGCAAGTGATCCTTCTGGTGGGGCAGTGACGTCATGCCTATTCAGAGTCTGGCACACATGGCTGACTTCATGCTGGGCTGCTTTTCCCGGGACACACGTGTTGTCCGGATAGTGGAGAACAAACTGTACTGGGTCTTCGCACTCCTGGACCCCCGGTATAAAGATAACGTCTCCTCTTTTATTCCGGTAGAGGAGAGGACGAATCGATTGCTGGAATACCAGAGGGAACTCGTGCAGAACATGATGGAGATTTTCCCACCCACCATCGCTGGCGGCAGAGAGGAGAGGGTCTCCCAGAGTCCCACAACATCGATCAGGCCCACAGCCACCAGGGGAACACTCTCCAAGGTGTGGGACACGTTCATGGCACCCCCTTGTGCAACTTCCATCACTGCGGGGCCCGCTATCAGCAGGAGGGACAAGTATCGGCAGATGTTGCGGGAGTACCTGGCAAACCGTACCCCTGTCCTCCCCGATCCCTCGGCGTCCTACACTTACTGGGTCTCCAAGTTGCACACGTGGCTGGAACTGTCCCTGTACGCCTTGGAGGTGCTTGTCTGCCCTGCCGCCAGCGTGCTATCAGAAAGGGTGTTCAGCGCAGCCGGGGGCATTATAACCGATAAGCGCAGCCGCCTGTCAACCGACAGTGCCGACAGGCTGACGCTAATCAAAATGAACAGCAAGTGGATTGACCCAGACTTTGCTTCTCCAACAGTGGAAAGCAGCCAAAAGTGAAATGCCATCTGTATGAAGTGCCATTTCCTCCTCCACCTCCTCCTCCTTAACCGCCGTAGAATTGCTCCGTAAAAAAAAAAAAAAAAATATTTATGGCTCACCTCTTGGGCCTACAAACAATTTTTCTCATGGCTCACCTCTTGGGCCTACAAACAATTTTTAAGAGGTCTCACCTCTTTGGCCTCCACATAATTTTTAAGAGGTCTCACCTCTTGGGCCTACAAACAATTTTTCTCATGGCTCACCTCTTGGGCCTACAAACAATTTTTAAGAGGTCTCACCTCTTGGGCCTACAAACAATTTTTATTATGGCTCACCTCTTGGGCCTTAATACAATTGTTAAGAGGTCTCACCTCTTGGGCCTACAAACAATTTTTAAGAGGTCTCACCTCTTTGGCCTCCACATAATTTTTAAGAGGTCTCACCTCTTGGGCCTACAAACAATTTTTAAGAGGTCTTACCTCTTGGGCCTACAAACAATTTTTATTATGGCTCACCTCTTGGGCCTTAATACAATTTTTAAGAGGTCTCACCTCAAGCTAACTTTGCGCACTCATTAAAATATTTTCACAACAAGGACCTAAGAGCCCTCGATGGGAGAGCTTTGTGTGGGGGCCTGTTATAGGGAAGAGATGCGGCCCTGCGGGCTCTAGCCTGCCTTCTCCATGAGCCTCTGGCCAGCCCACGGCCTCTTCCTGCCTTTTGCGGTCCTACGCATCCCTCAACATCCCCACTGCTTTACCTGCTAGACATGACACTGGGCCAGGTCGGGTCACTGACTTCGTCATACTCAACCACCTCCTCTTACACTGCCTCACTTTGCTCCAACAGCCTCCCTTGCTGGCAACTGTGTCTCATCATCGTCCCTAATCATTTTACACTTTAGTGCCCGTTCCACACCACCATCAGCTAGAGATGGAGCTTGCTCCAGTGTTTGGGCATCAGAACAAACAAAATCCTCAGATAGCTCCTGCGATTCTTGCATGGGTGGGAACACTGGGTTGATAACATTGGGCAGGGTGGGAGGAAGGAGGGTCAGAGTGAGGTCCCTGCAGTTTCTGCAGGCTATCGACGAGACTGGACTTTGTGGACTTGACTGGGTGGTGGACAGATTTAACAAATCTAGAAGGAGAAGGAGGGGTTTGCCGAGCTGTCTGTAAGGGTTGCGGAAATCCAGACAGAACCAAGGCCCAAAACTTGGGTGGGGGTAGCAGGTTTGCCCGTCCCCGCCTCCACAACATTCACCCAGTGTGCTGTCAGGGAGATGTAGCATCCCCGGCCTCAAACCAAAGTGTTGGTGGTCAAATGGCCTTTTGCAGTAACCGTGTTACTCGGGCGTGGATGATGTTTTGGGACATGTGCCTCGGCAAGGCAGGGATGGCACAGAGGGAAAAATAGTGATGGCTTGATTGCTTTCCCCCTTGCCTATGCCATCTGTGGTTGTCATAGGCAACGTGATTTTAAGGGGTGCAGAATTTTATCTTCTTTTTTGTCTAGTTTGGCTTGGGGTCCATGGCAATGTAGAGGAAAGAAGGTTTCCTTGTATGGTCTCACTTTACAGAGAGGTTATATTGTCTTTGGAGTGTATTGTTGAGAGGCTGTGATAGTGGCGTAATAGTGCGACTTGGGCGCGTTATATGCACCCAGACATGCTTCCCCTGCTGTCCCAGTTGCATTCCAGCAGTGTTGGCATCCTTTTCTGAGGTTTCAGGGTGGACTTGGTGACCTCCAAGTGGTCGAATTGAGATTTCCAAGTGGCGAGCATTTTTTTCCCATAGACTTTAATGGGATTCGATATTCGGTCGAATAGTCGAATATCGCGGTCTATTCGAATCGAATTTCGAACTTTTGAATATTTCACTACTCGCTCATCTCTATTCGTAAGGAAAGGTGTGGAGTAAAAAAGATCCAAAAACCTCTTAATTGTATGTATCCTAATGCCAGAAGCATGACCAATAAAACTGGTGAACTGGAATTAGTAATGTCTGAGCAGGACTATGAAATAGTGGGAATAACTTAGACATGGTTGGATGATAGGTATGGCTGGTTAAAGTAGAGGGTTACAGAAAGGATTGTAAAAACTCGAGAGGGGGAGTGGTTTTCCTTTCCAAAGTCCACATTCCAGGACGATATAAGTGAGGGAAATGAACATGTGGAGTCACTGTGGAGGTAAATACAATGATAAAATACTGATAGGAGTTTGTTGTAAGCCACCAACTATATATAAAAATCTGATGAGGCAGCAAATCATAATAAGGTTGTTATTAAGGGGGACATCAACTACCCAGATATAGACTGGGAAACTGAAACCTGTATATCTCATAAAGGAAACAGGTTCTTGGAAATAACCAAAGACAATTACCTTTCCCAACTGGTTCAGGATCCAACTAGAGGGACGGCCATACTGGACTTCGTACTAACCAATAGACCTGCCAGAACAACAATGTGCAGGTTGGGGGACACCTACTAAATGGTGAAAATAAAATAATAACTGTTCAATTGTCTTTCAAAAAAGTGTTTCTTCAGGGAGGCACAAAAACCCAGAAATTCCAAAAAGCAAAATCTGACCAGCTACGAGAGTGAATTAGCCTCACTAACTGGGACAATGGCCTGTTTGACCCATGAACTAGTGCAGTGACATCTTAAAAAGATTAAAATAGACAAATCATCGGATCCAGATGGCATACATGGTCATATCTACAGATGAACGAGCATGCTCGGGAGCAATTTTCGAGTAGTAGCGTACGCATTTTATAATCTGTACGCTAATGCATACGCATCTTCTAATCTGTACGCATCTTATAAATTTGTACGCTAATGCGTACAAATTACAAGATGCGTACGCATTAGCGTACCGATTAAAAGATGCGTACGCTACTACTCGAAAATTACTCCCGAGCATGCTCGCTCATCTCTAGTCATATCCTAAAAGAATTAAGTAATAGACAGTCATAGAAAGACCCTTATTTCTGATATTTAAGGACTCTGTTATGACAGGGAACGTTCCACAGTATTGACACTTTGCAAATATGGTGCCAATATTTAAAAAGGGGTCAAAACCGAGCCTGGAAACTATTGGTTGGTAAGTCTAACATCTGTCATGGGTAAACTGTTTAAAGTAGAGATGAGTAAACCACTCGATACTTGGTTTGTTTCCGGTTCGCCATATTTTTCAAAAAGTTTAGTTCTTACCTAAATCAATTTGGGCCGAACCAAAGTTGCTCCAATTGCCCTGACAGTTGGAATATAACACCCTCTAGTCTCCTACGGCTCAGAATTTTTAGGAATACTTGTTATCTGTTTTTGTTTATTTCTATTACTTTTTCTTTTTCACACACCTCATAGATGCAACAAAATTGTTACAGGGATTCTCTGGGAATGTTATCAACATGGCCTCCAGTAAACTTTCCTAGAAAGTGTCACTTCTATAGCTGCTTAGGGAGGTGAGGGGTGCCTCAGTCACTTCAAACTGATGAGATGTACTGTCAGGGTGCTTATCCTGATAGCATATCTCATATACAATTGCTCCATTACTACCTGTTGTAGAACAAGAACTCTGCTCCACTATAATGATGCTATCCTCTCTGTGATATCCTGTAATGGCTGGGCAGCCTGGCAGGAATAAGGAGTCTACATAAACTGGCTCCCCTCCATAAAGGTCCATAAACGTTGACCGTAGGAGAGGACCCCTAACTACTAGGTAATCTGCAAGCTCGCTCAAAACTGCCCTCACTCGACGCGTTTCTGATAGTTAAGGGTAACTATCTCATCAGGAGTAGGGCAAAACAACCTACAGAGTGGAGCGCTAAGGAAAACTGTTAAGAGCAGGAGACGCTGCACGTGTAATTCAGCAGCCCGCCGGCACTGGTTTGGCCGTGCGCGGCCGCCCGTTCCCGCTCTATTTATGGAGAGCAGCGAGGGTACAAAGAGGAGGCCAATCACGAGGAGGGGGCGTGGTTTAGATCTCCGCTGCGCTCTCCCCTCAGTTGGCCGTCGCTAAGTGTAGAATAAATGCCGGACTTTGCAATAGGTAAGACGGGGACCCTTAGGCGAATAAACAGTTATCAAATAAGACCTATGGGAAAACTCAGGGGCAGTAGGGTAGATAGATCCCTCGTAGGGATGACTAAAATCCCCAAGCTACTCAGGTCGTGTAACACGGATCGTGATACACTTCACGGTAATCCTAGGTAGGGGTGAGTTGATGATGCCTGATAGACTGGCAGAACAGTGCTAACCCCGTGACTAGGTTTATAATGCACTTCAATGAGAGGGTGTTCTCCTTATTAGTAGCTAGAAGTGGTTGTTTAGACCCAGGGAGAACTGGGAGAACGAATTGGGGATTCGCTCGCCCATCATCTTGTAAGTAAAAGTGAGGCGGAGTTTCTAGAGCCTCCGCATCCAATAATGGCATGCTTTTATAGCATGCCAAAAATCCACAAAGGAGTTTCACCCCTGAAAGGATGCCCAATAGTATCAGGGATAGGAAGTCTAACACAAAACATAGGCATTTATGTTGACAGGATCTTACGCCCATTTGTCACGGCCCTCCCTTCGTATGTACGAGACACGATGGACGTCCTTAACAGAATTAACAATGTTGTCTGTGAAGAGGGGGTGATACTAGCCAGTCTGGATGTGGAGGCTCTGTTTTCCCATAGGTCTTATTTGATAACTGTTTATTCGCCTAAGGGTCCCCCGTCTTACCTATTGCGAAGTCCGGCATTTATTCTACACTTAGCGACGGCCAACTGAGGGGAGATCTAAACCACGCTCCCTCCTCGTGATTGGCCTCCGAGACCAGCGCCCTCTTCGTACCCTCGCTGCTCTCCATAAATAGAGAGGGAACGGGCGGCCGCGCACGGCCAAACCAGTGCCGGCGGGCTGCTGAATTACACATGCAGCGTCTCCTGCTCTTAACAGTTTTCCTTAGCGCTCCACTCTGTAGGTTGTTTTGCCCTACTCCTGATGAGATAGTTACCCTTAACTATCAGAAACGCGTCGAGTGAGGGCAGTTTTGAGCGAGCTTGTAGATTACCTAGTAGTTAGGGGTCCTCTCCTACGGTCAACGTTTATGGACCTTTATGGAGGGGAGCCAGTTTATGTAGACTACGAGATTTCTACTTTGCTGTCATTTAGGTCAGGGTCAGGAAGAGTGACCCCTGCCAGCCATATATGAGGCAGTAACCAGTGCTTCATTGGTGGCAGTGAACTCAGACCACAATCATTCAGGTACCCCTCCCTGCACTCGTGCATAGACAGGGCTGAATGTTCCTTTTGACACCTAATCTCTGTGACACCATTAGTCTCCACCATTTATTCGCTCCGCATACCTAGGAGAGACATAGTCTGGTGAAGCATAGTTCTCGGGGTTCTACTATTTGGAGATCAGATTTTTTGTTAGGTGCAGGACACTGTGTATATCGATTAACAGTACTACACCTTCCTCCTCTCCACCCCGACAGTTGGTGTGAGCATACATTATCACACTTATAGGGAATAGCGACTATTATTACTTTTATACCGACCTCTAATAAAGTTTTGTTATTTTATTTATAAACCGTCGCCGATATACAGTACGCCATTCATATATATATATATATATATATATATATATATATGAAGATATGTGATGTGTTAAGAAAAATAAAAAATGATTTGATTAAAAAAAAAACAACCCAGAAATCCTCAGCTGAAACTTGGATTTCTGCTTCTGTTCACACCATGTTAGAGCCCTAAGTTTGGCACATACACAGGAAAGCTCAGTCAAATATAAATTCCACATTTCATTGTCTCTTTATGCTCAATACACAGTTGGTAGATAGAACATGGTTAATAGCATTAACCAAATGTATGCATTTCAGTGCTGTTACTACAATGTGGAGATGCTGGTAAACACAGTTAAAGGGGTTCTCCAGAAATTAAATATTGATGAACTATTCTCAGGATAGGTCATCAATGTCTGCTCAATGAGGACCTGACTCCCAGCACCCTTATTGATCACCTATTTGAAGTGCTCTGCTCTTCCTCATTGCATCCATTGGTCAGATGGCCTTTATCCAGCTTGGTCCTATTCAAGTGAAATATAGGTTGTTAATATATGAGAAAACATGTTCGATGGTGGCTTCCCTTTAAGTCCCTTCCCTTTCAGGACACAGACTGTTTTTTTTGCAGGACAATATCTACTTTTTAAAGCCACTGTTTATTTTACCATAGCTTGTATTAGAAAACGGGAGAAAATTTTTTTGTGGGATGAAACTGGAAGAAAACACATTTCTTCGAAGGTTTTTGGTGTTTTGATATTATGTTGTTCATTGTGCGCTAAAGATGAAAAGACGCCACCTCCAAAAAGAGGTGAAGGGGGGTGTTAGTCAGAACATCCCATTGCGCAGGTGCATGTCTTCATGGCCGAAAGCACAAAAGCAAAAACAAACACAATGCAACAGCACTCTGCAAACATAAATATAACAAAATATATTCAATTGTGCCATACTCACTATAGAAAATATACTAGTGCTAATGTAATAAAACAAAGTGGTATAACCATTTCTTCACTCTGCTACTGTATCTAATGGTTAACATAAATGCCATCTTTGTATTTATTTACAAATCCTTCACACTGTGCATTGATAATATTGCTTTGAAACTATTATGTTCATGTAATGTTCCTGGTTGTCCAGCAGATGGCGGTGTGTATCTGGCAGAGAGAGAGAGAGAGATCCTTAGACAGAATGGAACTTACCATTCCATTGTCCCTCTTTTGGGCAGAAGTGGGCCAGTCCTGTTTCCTACCAAAGGGAGAGGGTGCAGTTCTACAGGGTGGGCCATTTATATGGATACACCTAAATAAAATGGGAATGGTTGGTGATATTAACTTCCTGTTTGTGGCACATTAGTATATGCGAGGGGGAAAACTTTTCAAGATGGGTGGTGACCATGGCAGCCATTTTGAAGTCAGCCATTTTGGATCCAACTTTAGTTTTTTTAATGGGAAGAGGGTCATGTGACACATCAAACTTATTGAGAATTTCACAAGAAAAACAATGGTGTGCTTGGTTGTAACGTAACTTTATTCTTTCATGAGTTATTTACAAGTTTCTGACCACTTATAAAATGTGTTCAAAGTGCTGCCCATTGTGTTAGATTGTCAATGCAACCCTCTTCTCCCACTCTTCACACACTGATAGCAACACCGCAGAAGAAATGCTAGCACAGGCTTCCAGTATCCATAGTTTCAGGTGCTGCACATCTCGTATCTTCACAGCATAGACAATTGCCTTCAGATGACCCCAAAGATAAAAGTCTAAGGGGGTCAGATCTGGAGACCTTGGGGGCCATTCAACTGGCCCACGATGACCAATCCACTTTCCAGGAAACTGTTAATCTAGGAATGCTAGAGCAAGATTGTGCACCACCACATTATGGGTTTCAGGTCCGAGCATTCCTAGATGATACCGTATTTTTTGCTTTATAAGAAAAAGTAGGGGGAAAATTACGGTGCGTCTTATAAAGCGAATACAAGTGAGCGCTTCTAAGGCTGGATCTGCACTATCCTGACTGCGTACAGCGTCAGTACATAGTGCGCGCACTATGACCTGACGCTGCACGCAGTCAGGTGACAGTGCAGATCCGGCCTTAGAAGCCAGAGGAGCGCCGGACCTGGAGTGGAGCCGCAGGACAGGTAAGAGAGGTTTTTATTTTTATTGTTATGGGGCTGGGTGGGCTGATCTGAGGTCTGATGGGGGGACAGTGGGCTGTTCTGAGGTCTAATGAGGACACACTGGGCTGATCTGAGGTCTGATGGGGGCACACTGGGCTGATCTGAGGTCTGATTGGGGCACAATGGGCTGTTCTGATGTCTAATGGGGACACACTGGGCTGATCTGAGGTCTGATGGGGACACACTGGGCTGATCTGAGGTCTGATGGGGACACACTGGGCTGATCTGAGGTCTGATGGGGACACACTGGGCTGATCTGAGGTCTGATGGGGGCACAGTGGGCTGATCTGAGGTCTGATGGGGCACACTGGGCTGATCTGAGGTCTGACGGGGACACACTGGGCTGATCTGAGGTCTAATGGGGGTCTGATGTGATTTCCTGAAATTTATGGGGGGTCTAATATGAGGTCTGATGAAAAATATTTTTTTCTCATTGTCCTACTCTAAAATCTGGGGTGCGTCTTATCTTCGGGTCCGTCTTATAAAGGGAAAAATACGGTATGTTGAGTGATTTTCCCAGTGTGTAATTGGAAGGTGGTAGAAGAACATAGGGGTACACCTGGTTTTTGGTGTTAAAAAGTTGCAAAACCAAGTTAAACGCCATTTCAGCTAAATCTAGTTACAAATGGTGTTGCTACACTGCCTTGCCAAGTTCTGAAAAGGGTGTGTGGTGAGGGCAGTGTTTGGGCGGGAAAATTGGCATAATTTACGCTAGGAACTGGCATAAATGACTGAGAACTACGCCGGCTGTAGCTGTTGTATATTTCAGTCTGACACAAATATTTGCTGAACGAGTAATCTCATGTATGATGACGCCTGCACCTTGCCATAAATTTAATGGCCCCTCGCTGCAGCAGGGCCTATCAAGACAGGCATAGCCATAGACTTTTTAGGTGAATGGAACAAGCAGTTGTAATTACACTGTGCCACTGTTGCAAAGGAGAGTGCGCTGGTCATTTTGAAGTGGAAGCAGAGCTCACATGTGTGCCACTACCCCTTCAAACAGCTGATAGGCAGGGATACATGTAGTTGGACCCCTCTCTATCTGTGGATAGGTCAACAATATCTTAGCACTGCACAACCCTTTTAACCACCTAAATGTTTTGCCCGAGTCCAACTCGGACAGTGTGAAAAGTAGCTACCTGGAGTGGGGAGGGCTGCTTTAGATGTTGCTATCTCCTGAATGGTAGCAGCTAGAAACATGCAACTGGTCTTGTTTGAAAGCTGACAGTCCAGTCTTTCATACAAAAAATGACAGCTAAAGTCCAAGCAAGAGGAAAAATCACTGTTAGAAATCAAGTCGGGAATAATCGCTGGTAAAACCTGTTTTCATCCCGATTTCTATCAGCGATATCTTCCTCTGTCCTGAACATATTGCTGTCATTTTGGTATTGTCTGAAAGCTTGGAATGTCTGTTTTCAAACAGTCACATGTTTCTAGCTGCTACAATTCAGGAGGTAGCAGCATCTAAAGCAGCCCTCCCCCTCTAGGTAGCTACTTTTCCCACTGCTTAAGCTGGACAGGCAAAACAGTTAGGGGGTTAAACAATTATTATTAATTACTATAGCTAGGGAATCCAGTCTGAAAAATGCCTTGGCGATCTTTTATCACACACCGTCATGTCTGTGTGCCATTCTTTTTATGTATGTTTAAAAATGTATTTTATTCAGTGTTATCTGAGATTTACATCTGCTAGGCCATGTTCTCAAGGAACAGATTTATCAAAGGCTGACATGGATTATCCACATCAGAAATCCCCAGTTGAAACTTGGATTTCTGCTACGGATTCGCCAGAGGATGTGCACACAGATTAGGCTCTGCTTACATCATACTAGAGCCCTACCTTTACTGCATATGTCAGGAAAGCTCCCAACGTAAATGCCAGATGTATTTATAAGGCTCTTTTCACCCGACAGGTGCCAAAAGTGTAGAGGCGTACAGTAAAAAAAACATATGCTGCATATTTTTTTAACATGTATACAGTTGCATATTTTAGAGCTTTTCGTTGGAGATTTACATTAGAAAATTCTCCTAATATATACACGTGGACAAAATTGTTGGTACCCTTCCATTAAAGAAAGAAAAACCCACAATGGTCAGTGAAATAACTTGAAACTGAGAAATGTAATAATAAATTAAAAATTACTAAAAATCAATTAATGAAAATAAAACATTGCTTTTTAATTGGGGTTCAACAGAATAACTAATAACCTAATATTTAGTTGCACAATCTTTTGAGGCAATCATTTCAATCAAGCCATTTCTGTAACTCTCAATGAGACTTCTGCAGCTGTCCATAGGCATTTTGGCCCACTCCTCATGAGCAAACCGCTCCAGCTGTCTCAGATTTAAAGGGTGCCTTCTCCAGACTGCATGTTTCAGCTCATTCTACAAATGTTCAATAGAAAAGTCCAATTCTTTGCTCTTAGCCATTTTTGGATGTTTTAGCTGTATGTTTGGGGTCATTATCTTGTTAGAGAACAGGTGTATTTCTGGTGCAGAATGTGGTGCAAAGATCCTTTGCGCCGTAATCTGCACCTTTTCTCCATTCAAGCCAGGTCTAAAAAAGTGGGCGTGGGCATGGAAAGCGGACAAGCCGGAAGGCTGGTCTCATTTACCATTTTCTACATCAGGTTTAGGCATATAAAATGGTCTAACTGTAAAACACCAAGGAAGCTGTCTTAAATTTAGATTTGGTGTTGGATCCGCTGAGTTTATATAGAGGCGCCTTTAAATAGCTCTGTCGGATCCACCGCAAGCTATAGAGGACATTAAGACCCCCAATGTTCTTTTCTTTGTATGCTTCATTTTCATCTGTGAACATAGAGTTGACATGACTTGCCAAAAAGCTATATCTTTGTCTCATCTGTCCAATGGGCATTCTCTGAGAAGCTTTGTAGCTTTCCAGTATGCATTTTTGCAAGTTCCATTCTCAATTTTTTATGATTTGCTTTCAACAGTGGTTTCCTGCTTGGTCCTTTTCTATTAAGTCCACTTTGACTAAGATAGCGAGGGATGGTGCGATCTGACACTGATGTACCATCTCTCCACGTTCATTTCTAATCTTTTTGGAAGTTGTTCTGGGCTCTTTGGTTACCATTCATATTATCTGTCTCTTCAATTTATCATCCCAGCCACATCCAGGGAGGTTGGATACAGTCCGGTAGACCTTAAACTTTTGAATAATATGTGCAACTGTAGTAGCAGGAACATCAAGTTGTTTTAAGATGGTCTTATAGCCTTTAGCTTTAACATGTTTGTCTATAATTTTCCTCCTTAGCTTTCTTTGGCCCATGTTCAGATAGATACCAAGATACCAAACAGCACAATGACTACTTTTCACCCTTTAAATAGGCAGACTGACTAGAGCACATTTATCAACCTTGCCTGTTTTAGGCGTAAAATTAGACAGGTGTATTTCATTCGTCTGTCTTTCCATTGCCAAGTATTTATTAAAAGTCGCAGTTGATGAATTAGACAAAGCATTTTTTATTAGCCTGACCTCTTGTGGTTGTTTTTCAGTTAGACAGGTTCATATTCACTTAGACTGTTCTAATGAATTTGCGCAAGAAAAAAGGTAAACCATGTTGACTCACATTAAACACTAACATGAGGTACATTATGTCACAAGAAAACACTCTCAGAATGGCTTGGATAAGTAAAAGCATACCAGAGATATTACCACATAAAGGGACACATGTCAGATTTGCAAGATGTGGCTTGGTCCTTATGGTAAACCTGGCTTGGTCTAGAAGGGGTTAATATTGATAGTGGACATATGCCCCAAAGGTACAGCCACACAGTCGGGTTTTCCTGATGCATTTTTGAAGGCCAGAATGAGGAGTGGGTCATAAAAGGAGAGAAATTGTAAAGGACAAATATGACTTCTCTTTTGATCCTCTTTTCTTCAATCCTGGTTCTGGCTTCCAAAACGACACCAAGAAATGACCGTGCGGCTGCACCCTAAAGCCTTATGCATAGGGCCATATACTTCACCTGTGTGTTATGTGCATTTTTTTACACATAGCACACTGATCTATTAATTTCTTTGGGGCCATGTACACATCTGTGGAGCCCCATAGAAATGATATGGCAAACTAATAATCATTAACCCATAGGAGATTTTTGGGATTACTATAGTGTTTAACAGATATGCTCATGTATTTGCTTACCTTATGTACATTTTTCCCATGCTTTTTCTTTTTCAATTTTTTTTCCCCTTCTGACCGTTTTTCACAATACAAACAAATCATTCAGGTTTGTTTCCATCCTGTATGTAGAACTTCCTGTTGCTATATCTAACCAAACCCATGATACTCTTCTTCTTTCTCTGCCACAGCTCCAGCACCACCCCTAATAATGCCCAGCTAGATTATAGCTCCTCCCACCCAGCTAGTTACATAGACACTCCCCTATCACTGCCCCTAACAACACACAGCTAGTTTATAGCTCCTCCCACCCAGCTAGTTACATAGACACTCCCCTATCACTGCCCCTAACAATGCCAAGCTAGTTTATAGCTCCTGCCACCAATCTAGTTACATAGACACTCCCCTATCACTGACCCCAACAACACCCAGCTAGTTTATAGCTCCGCCCACCCAACTAATTACATAAGCACTCCCCTATAACTGCCTCTGTTGCTGCTTTGACATAGTATAATAGGAAATAAAGAGTTGCATGGACATGGTTATGTGAGCACATAACGGGAGCAATAAAAGGTAAACGAAATACATTACAGAATTACAGCTACCTTCATAAATGATTCTTTGAAAGGATGTTGCTGCAAACTGGAAAAATCACATTAATATGGAGTCATGGCTATAGACTTTTCATGGGACTGCATATCTGACATAACACTGTCATATAGTGTCAAAGAATTACACTAAAAAAACCCGCAGTGTTCACATATTACTGAAAATCTGTGACCAAATTATATAATCATACAGCACTACAAAATACTGGGTAGTTTTAGGTATATCTGCTGTATGCAAAATATATTTGAATTTGACTTCAATCCGATTCGCCGCAAGGCCAAATTTCCTTGTCATTTGTGGTAACTAATCAATTTTCCCTGAAATGGCGGTAAAAAAATTCTTAGAACTAATCTAACATTTATATTAGCACTAGTGTATTCCCCTAGCTTTTTGCTTATGCCATACTTCACACGTGTATTTTTCAGTACCTTCCATGTCAGACTAGTCTGCAGCTCCATGCCAGGATGTTTCCCATGATACTAGGGTATTTAAACACATTTTATCTTTGTATGTCTTCCGATATTGAATAAAGACTTCATGGATGTTATGGAGTGCTGAACCTACCTATAATATAGAATTGTTAGTTTGTATACTTATCTGTTGAGCTGTATCTCGAGATGGGAGCTTTGGTCACATGATCCCATCCACTAAACAAAACGGAGTAACCACTGATGTCACAACCATTTCTTCTGTGTTCTGGTCCAGGGCACATCACCACCATAGGCAGTCAGTAGGTGGTGACGGATTCCTTCCTCCAGTCATGGCTATTGACCCCACTATGACTGGTTAAAGGATTCTAGCACCACTTATTGAACGGTCATGATGATCCATTCTGGACGAGAAGACAGAAGGCAAATGTTTATCGGAGGGGGTTGTGTGACTGAAGTTTTGATCTGGAGATACAGACCACTCAGTGGAGTAAAGTATATACCCATATATACACTTACTTACTGTAGCCCAGGAAACCCCTTTTAAATTAATTAAATTACGTAATTTAAAAATGGTTAAACAAATTATGTCATGGTGAAAAACAATGTACAATATGATCGACATATAATAAATAAACACACAATAATTGCATAGGTAACTTTTCACATTATTATAGCACAACTAAATAATCATTCGAGGTCACATAATTAGTCAAATGGAGGTCAACTGTAGGGGTATCTTATATAAAGAGAGATAGTTTCAAATTTATTGAAATATGCACCCATCATAATACATTTGATGCACTTTTAACTGTTTGACAGAATAAAAATCAGTAGAACAGCGGATGAAAGTCTTAAGAAATAATTTGCTTCGATGTTCCACTAGGAATTATAGATAATTGTGTGGTTTTATTGTTTTGTAAGGCTAATTGTACAATTTCATGTTTTATGCTTGTTAAGGGCATAAAACGAATATTCAAGTCTAAAACATTGATCACCTATTCACTGGATTCACCCCTACAAATAACTAGAGCACAAAGGGGACCTTGACAGAATAGACAGTTTAGTATGTGTGCTGCCACTCCATTCAAAGTCTATGGCATGGTGAATAGTTAATGGCTTCATGTGTAGGTGGGCCCTAATTTTACTCTTGTAACTTGTCCATCATTTGTTAAACTATTTGTATAAACATTAATTATAATCAAAGTAGAAATTTTACCTAGAGGTGGCAAAGAATATAATGAAATACTAAACTCTAGATTTAATGGACATTCAACATTACAGGTTATTGACCGGAAAATGAGTTCAGTAAATGTCAAGGAATGATTTTAAAGGTTTGAATATGCCCTTATATACAAAAAATGAATATAAGACAAATGAAACATAAAGGTCATGCAATCCATCAGATTTTTGAATATGTTGGAAGAACGTGAAAACAAAGTATAGACTATGTTAGGCCACACATCTCCCACTCCTGTAAAAGCTGTTTGTTTCTGCCTAGAATTTTATGTCCTGTAGTACAGGAATCCAAACAGAGACTGTGGTAAAGTACCATAACACAGTGACCATATAGCGATAGATACAGACCCTTTGCAGACTGTATTAGTGAGTGTAGTACAGTTAAATCCGCTGGCTCACATGTAATGATCTTCTCTGATTAGAGACCTTCTCCTTTCTTTTCTTATTAATATGGCCCAGACTAACACGATTTCTGCTGAGAAATGCAGGTATACTATGTTTGGCCTCTTGCTTCTGCAGCCATCACCACCTTCTACGGGAACACAAATACATTCAGACCCCATTGATTTCCCTGTAACTGTGACAACCATAGACATCTCACAACATTGACAGCCCTAGACCCTTATAATAGTGATATCTATAGATCCTCAAGTGATAGCCATATAGCTTCCATAACAGGTGAAAACTATATTACTTTCCATATCAGTTATAGCTACACATCTCCCATGAGAGTGACAGCCATAAACCTCCCAAAACCATGACAGACCTAGACCCTTAACAGTTCCAGACATCGACCTCTCCATAACTGTAACAACCATAAACCATGTGGGTCACAATTGTGAAGTGGAACGAAATTTATTGGATCATTTAAACTTTTTTTGTAATAATAAAACTGAAAAGTGGAGCGTGCAAAATTATTCGGCCCCTTGCATTAATACTTTGTTGCTCCACCTTTTGCTTCGATTACAGCTGCAAGTCGCTTAGGGTATGTCTCTATCAGTTTTGCACATCTAGAGACTGAAATTCTTGCCCATTCTTCCTTGCAAAACAGCTCAAGCTCTTTGAGGTTGGATGGAGAGCATTTGTGAACAGCAGTTTTCAGCTCTTTCCACATATTCTCAATTGGATTCAGGTCTGGACTTTGACTTGGCCATTCTATGACCTGGATACGTTAATTTTGAACCATTCCATTGTAGATTTTGCTTTATGTTTGGGATCATTGTCTTGTTGGAAGATAAATCTCCGTCCTAGTCTCAGGTCTTTTGCAGACTCCAACAGGTTTTCATCTAGAATGGTCCTGTATTTGGCTCCATCCATCTTCCCATCAATTTTAACCATCTTCCCTGTCCCTGCTGATAAAAAGCAGGCCCAAACCATGATTCTGCCACCACCATGTTTGACAGTGGGGATGGTGTGTTCAGGGTGATGAGCTGTGTTGCTTTTACACCAAACATATCGTTTTGCATTGTTTCCAAAAAGTTCGATTTTGGTTTCATCTGACCAGAGCACCTTCTTCCACATTTTTGGTGTGTCTCCCAGGTGGCTTGTGGCAATCTGTAAACGAGACTTTTTATGGATATCTTTGAGAAATGGCTTTCTTCTTGCCACTCTTCCATAAAGGCCAGATTTGTGAAGTGTTCGACTGATTGTTGTCCTATGGACAGACTCTCCCACCTCAGCTGTAGATCTCTGCAGTTCATCCAGAGTAATCATGGGCCTCTTGGCTGCATCTCTGATCAGTCTTCTCCTTGTTTGAGATGAAAGTTTAGATTAGAATCTTGGTAGATTTGCAGTGGTCTGATACTCCTTCCATTTGAATATGATCACTTGCACAGTGCTCCTTGGGATGTTTAAAGCTTGGGAAATCTTTTGGGATCCAAATCCGGCTTTAAACTTCCCCAACAATATCACAGACCTGCCTGGTGTGTTCCTTGGTCTTCATGATGCTCTCTGTGCTTTAAACAGAACCCTGAGACTATCACAGAGCAGGTGCATTTATACAGAGACTTGATTACACACAGGTGGATTCTATTTATCTTCATCAGTCATTTAGGACAACATTGGATCATTCAGAGATCAACAATGAACTTCTGGAGTGAGTTTTCTGAACTGAAAGTAAATGGGCCGAATAATTTTGCACGCCCCACTTTTCAGTTTTATTATTACAAAAAAAGTTTAAATGATGGAGCCCCCATAAAATAGTGACAATCCTACTACCTCCCATAACAGTGACAGCTATAGATCCCTCCATAATTATGACACACTTATACCCTCATAGAAGTGACAGCCATAGATTCCCCATTCTAGCAACAGTCAGGTTCCATAAGAGTGATAACCAAACTACCTCCAATACAAGTGACATCAATAGACCCTATATAACAGTGACAGCCATAGTCCCCGATAATTATGATAGCCATAGACCCCTAAAAAAAACAGTGACAGTCATAGACCTCCCCATAACCATGACTGCCATAAACTCAGCACAACTGACAGCCAATGAACCCTCACATGACCTCTCTGAAGGAGACAAAGTAGCAGTGCCTTAAATCTGGGATTTGGGATAAACGGCAGTTATTTTGACTTGTGTTGCTTTCATGTGGCCCTGAAGATCATGGCTGAGGCGATCGCCTTAGGCAGCACCAGGTAGGGGCAAGAGAGGGGCAGCGAAGGGCCATGGGCTGAAGGGAAGTGGTTAGGTTAAGAAGTGGCATTGGGGAGGGAGGGCGCCATTTCAGTTTTCACCTCAGGCAGCAGAAAAGCTAGGTGAACAGGCCTGATCATGGCCATGACAATTGGCCTGTCAATGACCTCAACCCTGTGCACCCACAGAGGGCACCACTAAAACATTTCCATTTAGTAAAAAAAAAAAAAGTTTTCTCATGCCGAAAAGTAGCAGGAACACCATACTGAACTTTGGCTCCGCTACCAATCCAAGACATTGTTAACAGCTCTGGTCTACGTAAAGAGTAAAGCACATAGATGGAGATTTTTTAAGACTGGCAATTTATATTCCAGTCTTGTGGGTAATCTATTAACTATATTAATATAAAAAAAAAAACATAATTGGTAGTGCTGTTTCGTGGTATTTGTCCAGTACAGTGAACAACATAATGGAAAATATGAATGATCGCTTTACTTAACAAAAAACTGAGTAACAATTGATCAAAAATAGTATCAATAAATATTATCAATAAAAACTATAGATGGCAGTGCAAAAAAGAGTCCTTGTACAGATCCATAGATGAAAATATAAAGATAATATCATTTTTGCTGCACAGTGAAAAACCATAAAACCTAAAATACATTTTTTTCCCAGTTCCACCCCATTTAGATTTTTCCAGCATCCCACTACATCATATGGAATATTAAATGGTACCATTAGAAAGTAGAAAGAAAAAAAAACCCTTATATGATTATGTGAATGAAAAAATAAACATTTGGGTCTTAAAAGGTAAGGAGTTAAAAATCATATTTATTATTATGGTTTCATCAGTTTCCACTCCATCAAGGGACTGGAGTTGATTTGTGACTTTGTGCGACGATTCAAAATGTCTCAATTGATAAATCTGGCTAAAAATATGACTCCACCCATAAAATATCTGTACACCCCTTAGGCCTTGTTCACATGTCAGTTATTTGATCAGTTATTTGCATCAGTTATTGTGAGCCAAAACCAGGAGTGGAGCCCCCACAAAGATCAAGTATAATGAAAAGATCTGCTCCTGTTCTGTGTTTTTGACCCGCACCTGGTTTTGGCTTACAATAACTGATGGAAATAACTGATCAAAAAACTGAGGTGTGAAAAAAGCCTTAGTAAAAACAAAATGCTAGAAATGATGCAAACCATACTACAAATATTGCTTCATGCTCTCACATTTGTTGCAAAGCATACTCCGCTGAGAAAATTAATTTTTCTAGCACAAAACCTTTCATACATTTCCCTCTTAATTTAAAGGACATTGGAATAAGAATCTGTGGAGAAAAGCAAACCTCCACCGGACAATTTCTGGCATAAATTATAGTAAATATGTCGGGCTGTGGGAGGCAATGAGACAACAGACACTATTAATGTACAACCATTGGTAATTTTACCCATAGACTCAGTATAGCAGCATACAGAGGGGGATTAATTAATACATTTATTAAGAGATGCATGTCTCTTAGGCTGCATTCACATCTCTTATGAAGATCCGGCTCACTGATCCGACGTAAATGCTGGCTGTCAACCAGGCAAAAAACTATTACATTCAATGGTTTTTGTCTGGCTGAAACCCTGTATTTATGTTGGAAATCAGCCAGATTTCCATCAGACCTCTTTGCAGTCAATGGAATCCTGAGATAAAGTAGAGGATATGGCAATGAAGGATCCTGTGATATCCAGCAAGCTGCTCTGTGCCGGATCTTGGAACGGAGATGCGAACGAAGCCTTACAAATTTTACACAATCTTACAGCCTATGTATCAGAAAAGCTAATCTATGTCATCAATGGTGTACATAGGTTATCATTTTACACTATACAGTATGTGGTTTAAAATATTGTAAATCTTTTGGCTGCAGTTAGGCGCATCTCCCTTCCACTAAACCCACATACTTTTTTGCAAAGTGGCTAGAGCAGCTCTAACAAGCTCCGAATTTGCTATGTTTTAATACTATACAACTGGTGCTAGCTGCATAATAAATTCCCCCCAGAGTCCCTACAGGACCAGAGATTTAACTTGAAAACCCTGGGTCCAAGTGACATGTTAAGTCACCAGACCAGAGGTGGAGGAAGAAGCCATACTTCACCCACCTCTCCAAGTCAAGTCTTCCCAGGGACCAACACTCAGGATGTTGGCTCTGGCACTACCCTTACTCCCACTACCTCTTCTGGCTCTCACCTGCCCTTTCGGTCATTTCCATCATCATGGCAGCCAGTTGCATTTGCAGCCTTCTCAGCTGCCTCTTCAACATCTGCAGCCTCAACTTGGTCACCAAAGTCATGGTGAACACAAAGCAGGCCTCCTCACTTGAGTACCAGAGGCCCAATTAAGTACATGCACCTGGCTTTTTGGTATACCCCCAGTTGAGGATGTGTGCTACATTTAGTGCTACTACTCCAGGCTGATATTCCAGCAGCCATTGCAGCTGGACTTGTTTGACACTCCCAGCAGGGCAAGAAGTTCTGAGTTGGTGATGCATTAGTTGTAAAACCACTCATGCCATTAATGGGGGCAAAGCTCTTCTACTCTGCCTCTTCGAGGACAGCACAGTGCAGTAGTCTGGGATCAATAAAATAGTATGCAGTACCGCTGACAAAGAGGAAACAGACATGAAATGGGTGGGAGGGTTAAGGGGGGGGGAGTGAGGTTAAAGTGGGTGCAGCTCCTGCACTTTACATATTATGTGATACTGCATACCTTTATGCAGTATCAAAGCAAGGAATAATCATACAATCAATACATGTATATTGTAATATTGTTTTTGATATTAGAAATTAGGTGAATTTGAGGTGTAGCCCTGCATTGGGATTGCAGCATATACAGCAAATAATCTATAATTACAGACATTTCATATGTAATTAATCCCTATAGTAACTTTCATTAAATTGTGCTTTTTTTGCCAAGGATGTTAAAGCTAGATACAGAAGACAAGCAGCATCTATGCATTTCGGGTCACCACATCAGATATAGACAGGGACAGCCAATAAGCATGCATCATTTGGAATTCCAAAACTGGAGCTGAAACCCTTTTCTAGGGCTTGTACTAAAAAAACTGAAATGTCACCATCATGAGGGTGGTTATTAACGGTACACACCCAGATTGGGTCACTGTCACTAGTGGGGTACCACAGGGGTCAGTATTGGGCCCTACTCTCTTCCATATATTTATTAATGATCTTGTAGAAGGCTTGCACAGTAAAATATCAATTTTTGCAGATGACACTAAACTGTGTAAAGTAATTAACACAGAAGAGGACAGTATACTGCTACAGATAGATCTGGATAGATTGGAGGCTTGGGCAGATGAGGTTTAACACTGACAAATGTAAGGTTATGCACATGGGAAGGAATAATGCAAGTCACCAGTACATACTAAATGGTAAAACTCTGGGTAACACTGACATGGAAAAGAACCTAGGAATTTAAGTGAACAGCAAACTAAGGCCTCATGCACACGACCGTATGTATTTTGCAGTCCGCAAAAAACGAATCCGCAAAAAATACGGATGACATCCGTGTGCATTCCGTATTTTGCGGAACGGAACAGCTGGCCCCTAATAGAACAGTATTATCCTTGTCCGTGATGCGGACAAAATTAATTCTGTGTGTCACAAAATAACATTCTGTGTGTCACAAAATAACATTCTGTGTGTCACAAAATAACATTCTGTGTGTCACAAAATACCATTCTGTGTGTCACAAAATAACATTCTGTGCAACAAAAATATTTCTGTAAAGACAAAATGAATTCTGTGATTACTACATTTATTTAGTGTCACAAAATACATTGAAAACAAACGGCACCCCATACTCTTCCATTCCCGGCAGTACATCTGGCTGGCTATGGGCATGTTCATATGCCCCACTCCAGCCAATGACGGGCTTCAACGGTCACAAGTTGCCCGCGGCCACATTACTGTTGAAGCTAGTCATTGGCTTCAGTGGCATATATTACCATGCCCATAGCTATCCGGATGTAAACAGTGCCGCGACCAGAAGTTGTAGAGTACAGAGGCAGAGCAGGATGAGCAGTGGAGCAGTATGACTTGTCTGTTTCAGGGGCCATGCTGGACGAACTTGTTAAAAAATCATTTTTACCAGAAACCCCCAATGAGGCTTGTTCTTCTTGGTGCTGCTATATATATCTACATGTATATTCATTAGGGATCTGTATACATTACTTGCAGTGGGGCCGACAATGACAGGCTCTAAAACTTCAGTGGTTAAAAGTTTAAATGGTGCTTTATTTATCCAGCACAACACAACGCAGGGCATACAATTTAATTTTCTTAGGTGAAGTCACAGCACATAATGCATAACACATAACATGAAATAAACACCTGCCCGTCTGGGCATTACCTATACAGAGAACTTCTCTTTCTCTCACCTATGCCATCAGCCTTTCAGGAGGATTAGGCTTTGCACAGCCACAGTGTCAAACAGCCACCATGCTCTGACGCTTACTGAGGCTTCTATTTATTCACCAGTAATGATCCCAGTAGTCACACCTGGGATCTCCTCAGACTAGGGGGAATAGATGTCCTGGAGCAATGGTGTGGACTGGTAGGTCCCTCTACCAAACCTACCTTCCAATCCAAAAAATCCAGCCCACAACAAAAGTATGAACAAAACAGCTCCAGAAAACCTCACTTTGCTGAAACAGGTACAGCTGTCTGGATTCTATTTATCTCACCCAGCACTTCTACGCATGCACCTCACCATTCACAATAGGTGATAGCCACAGCTTATTCCCTCCTGAACTCTGCACAGGTCCCAAAACATGGCAATCACCCTGAAACAGCTGTCTGCAGATGAGGCACTGGCTTAACTATAATCCTAACCTTTGTATTAAGGCCTATTTGAATGGTCAAGCATTGAGAGAAGACCTACCTTATATCTAATGGCATTAGAGGCTCAGCTTTCTTTTCTTTTTGGAAAGAGAGCTAATTTGCTTACTGTTTTCCTAAAGGAGCATTGCTTGGCCCATAAGACTCCTTACACCTACGAGGTGCTTTCCATAAGGAAAAAAAGTTCTCCCCAGAGCATGTCTTGAAACTCTCCCATAGAAGTCATTAACCCCTTCCCGACATGTACGGCTCTGGATGGGACTTTAAACATAGTGGGTGCCATAGCCACTGGATGCCTGCTGTTTCATACAGAAAACCTGCGTCTATTGTCCACAACCAGAGGTAACGCCAGTTTCAGACTTTTAACCCTTCAGATGCCATGGTCACGTTTGCCCAGAATGTGCTATAACCCTGAAGCACACCCTTCTGTGTGTTCTCCATCTCCCCCGGTGTATGCAGGGCTAATGCATCGGAATGTATGAGAGAAGCAATCTGATGATTGTTTGTTATAGTACCCCTATGGGTACTATAAAATAGTGTTTAAAAAAAGTTTTGAAAAATAACATTTTTTTAAAAAATTCAAATCACCCCCTTTCTCCAAAATGTAAGTAATAAATGTAAACAATACAAAAATACACATCATGGGTTTCACATGCAGAAATGCCCATACTATTAAAATATAAAAATATTTTTCACATACAGAAAACGGCAAAACAGAAAAAAGTAAAAATAGACGATTCACCGTTTTTTGGTTGCTTCACCTCTCACAAAAATGTAATAAAAAGTGAACAAAAATCTTACACATCCCATCCCAGGATGGTATAAATTAAAAGTGCAGATAGCTATGACACCATTTAAGAGTGAGGAGACCTCATGGCTGATAACTGTTCTGTCCATTGATATAGTGTCACAGTTAAAAAAAAAGAAGGCATCAAACCGAGTCAAATGTTGAATGAAATTTGAGCAACTTTTTTGCTACAATTATTAAGATAATCCCTCATGCATATGGCCATATTACGGCTCCTGAAACCTGTATGGGGGCGTAATACTCATTATTATTATGGATATTTTCCCTAGACGCACCATACGGTGGCACACAGAATAACCGTATAATTTATAGATTTAATTCTATGCTCCTTCTGGGCATTCGTTTCCAGAGAGGGGTCCTACTGAGTGATTGACAACTGTACAAATATACATCTCGCGGGAGGGGTTGCCAATTATTGAATGAGACCAACCACTTGACTAATTAGCTGAGATTTGATTTAGATCGAATTGTACCAAGAAAAAGCAGATATCAAACTACTCAGCTCCTCTTGCCCTGACATGTTGCCTGCAGATAGGACAGTATGTTCAATCTGACAGGCTTTCTTAAAACGTCTCAAAATAGGCTGTCAATATCATATTGGTTGGGGGGTCCAACTGTTTGAAGGGCTTGCAATGCTTATGCAAACACTGCAGCCACATCAATGTTTACCTGCTGCACACCATCTACATAGTAGCAGTAGTAGGGCTCATGCACACGAACGTGTGCAGTCAGTGCCCGTGTTGTGGACCGTAATTTGGGGTCCACATCGCACGGACACTGACAGTAGGGCCGCCGTATGCGGATCGTGGACCTATTCATTTGAATGGGGTCCGTGATCTGAATCCGAGGGTCCGCACCGCAAAAAGTAGTGCTTGCGCTACTTTTTTGCGGTGTGGAGGCACAGCCAGAAACACCACGGAAGCACAACGCGGGCCGCAATACGGGCACGGGCCGGCACTGGCCGTGTGCATGAGCCCGTAGAGTGTGATTGCCGCTTCATCCTGTTCACTTCAATATGAGTAAAGCTATAATTTTACCTTGCCCCACAGCTACTATGTAGGCAGCATGTAGGTAAACCCTGAAGAGGTTGAAGTGCTTGAAGATCTTGGGGTTTCTGAGAGCTGGAGCCCCACCATTCTGTTATTGATAGCCTATCCTGAAGTAGTCCATCAGTGTTCTGAAGCAAGAATACCCCTTTAAGGCTCTTTTACAGTTCAATATATGGGGAAGATTTACTTATTCTATAGATGGCATAAACTTGGACAGGTGGTCAGACCTGCACCCGATTTATAACAAGCTCAGACTGAATGGTGGTAAATTTGGTGCATGGATAGACACTTTTGTCTAATTTTATATCACCTATTGGTTAGCTTACTTTGAGACGTTGCATCTTAGGCCTTGCCCCTTTCCTGCAAAGCCACTTACCCTTTCGGACTAGGCACAGATCATTTTTCTAAACCTATATGCACCAAATTGTGCACAAACAGGGTAATGTATAAAATACCCTGCTTCAGAAAATCTATGAAGTGTTTACACCATTTTTAGTGTGGCTTGCGCCATGGCCAGCAGTTTACAATTAGTAAGGGCTGGCCAGATTTTTCATGGGTAGAGCTACATTTTTAGCCAGATTCATTCACAGAGATTTAGTGTAAAAAGTCGCAAAACAAAATCGCAAGTCCCCTGGTGGAGTACAAACTGATGCAAACCTTTTAAAAAGATAGAGAAATCACAATGTAATTTGTGTGCAACATTTTGTAAATTTGCGACAAAAAAGACTTCAAGCCAAACAGATACTATGAGAAAAAGGTTGCATCTTGACACATCATATAATTCCCAATCAGATAGTATAACGATATGGTAGGGCATTCATAATCATAATTCATAAACCAAAAAAAAAAAACAAAAAAACTCTACCTATTAAAACATAACATTTAATGAAATCGATAATAAAAATCCACAAATGTGGATGGAGATAATCTCTACTTGAGAAAACTGGCAGATTGAGGGAGTATAGGCGAGGACCAACAGGACAGAAAAGACAACACAGCACTGACCCTAATACGGCCCTTTTTATGGCTGTGCCCAGGGGAACACCCTGATGGTGGGTGGCCCCTGTCCTCGTACCTAGGCCTAACTACCCCTGAATTTCCCTCACAACATATACATACAAAACAGAATACATAAACAAAAACATGCAAAACAGTCCCAGGATGTCACAGTATCCCGACACGTTTCCCCACACTTGGTTCCTCAGGGGACAGATATATAGGGACAGTTCAATGAAAATAGATACACCAAACAAAAACACAAAACACTACACACCTATTAAAGCGCCTGGGAACGAATAATAGATATGATAATTACAATACCATGCAAAGGTTGCCTAGACTACATGTTAATTGTTAGAAGATATCATAGTGCCAATAGTACACAAAAAACTCTCCCACCGATACTAGCTATACATAGGAGGTCAACACAAAACGTATCCAGATAATTACCTTGGTATGTATGCGTACGTTAACACCTGCGTTTGTTCATATTCGCACAATGCGTGCGTAATATAATACAAAAACCCTGTACGTTAGCACGTGCATTTGTTCATATTCGCACAATGCGTACGTAGTAACTAGAGATGAGCGAGCACTAAAATGCTCGGGTGCTCGTTATTCGAGTCGAACTTTTCCCGATGCTCGGGTGCTCGTTTCGAGTAACGAACCCCATTGAAGTCAATGGGAGACTCGAGCATTTTTTGCAGGGGACCAAGGCTCTGCCTAGGGAAGGCTGGGTGAAAACCTCAGAAAATGATGGAAACACCACAGAAATGGACAGGAAACAGCAGGGGCAGCATGCATGGATGCCTCTGAGGCTGCCTAATCCCACCATTACCCCAAATTCTCAGGCAACAGCCTGGTGGTTACCCTCATGGCAATTGTGCTCACCCAGACCAAGAAAGGCGAGGCAAATACCCATCACATGTTAGGGAAGCACCCAACTAGGTGCAACGAAGGTCCATCACCGCCTGCAGGTGACACCACTGCTCATGCTGGCACTGCAGCTGAAATCAAGTTTAGTATCTGTTCTTATCAGTTGCTGTGGCTGCTGGTGGTATAGTGGTGAGCATAGCTACTTCCCAAGCAGTTGATCCGGGTTCGATTCCCGACTATCGCAGGAGGCAATTAAAAATCAGTACAATATCTAATACGTCCCCCTACCCGGGTAAATTGTTTGGAGAGAGGGCCTGTAGGTGGGGGGAAGGAGGTTTCGCTGGAAGAGCCAGAGGAGTGCCCCCTGGGCTAGCGTGTGTGGTGGTGACAACAGCCGGAATGGATTTTGAAAAACTGTTGCATCAACCGGTGTGGTATAGATTCTTCTCAGTTTAATACCGTATACGTCCCCTATCTTGGGACCTTATATTTTATGGATTTTTCGACCACGGAAAACGGAAAAAGAGCTTGCTCTGGCCAGGGGAGTGTCTTTCCCACTGCAGCTAAGGGGACGTGTCCATGCTCTGCCTATCACAGGTCAGGTGGGAAATAAAAGAAGAACCAAACAAAAATCAGTACAATATCTAAGACGTCCCCTATCCGGGTAAATTGTTTGTAGAGAGGGCCTGTAGGTGTGGGGCAGGCTGGTGGGAAGGAGGTTTCGCTGGAAGAGCCAGAGGAGTGCCCCCTGGGCTAGCGTGTGTGGTGGTGACAACAGCCGGGTGTAGTTAGAATGACGACGCAGGACCCCAACTTAAAAATTTAGCATCAACCGGTACAGTCGTAAATTATGAGATTGATCAAGTGTGGTATGTCTTCTATGTATACTACTCAGTTTAATACCGTATATGGCAGCTATCCGGAAAAATAGTTTGTAGAGAGAGAGAGAAAGATAGGACAAAGAAGTAAATTGTTTGGAGAGAGGGCCTGTAGGTGTGGGGCAGGCTGGGGGAAGGAGGTTTCGCTGGAAGAGCCAGAGGAGTGCCCCCTGGGCTAGCGTGTGTGGTGGTGACAACAGCCGGGTGTAGTTAGAATGACGACGCAGGACCCCAACTTAAAAATTTAGCATCAACCGGTACAATTGTCAATTATGAGCTCGATCAAGTGTGGCATGACTTTTAAATGGATATTGCATGTGGTCACGTACTCCCTGGAACCCCATAGTCACCCCTTCCCTGATGTGCTAGCCCAGAACATTCTCTGCCCCAATTCGCAAGACCTTTTGCTGTTTCCGTGTGCTGACAGTGGGGATTTACCAGTGTTGTCTGAGGAGGTGGTGGACAATGGCGAGACACAGGTGTCAGGGGGTGAGGTAGTTGTATGGGAAGCAAGTTACAGTGGGGACTCCTTGGGGGGACTTTCTCATGATGGGACAGATTCAACTTGGGTGGATCAGGCACAGGAACAGTTAAATTTTTTTTTGTGTTTATTTAACTTTTATTTATCAAAAATAACCAGAGATATTTATTCGTTATCTTCTCTGCGCAGTCTGGCGTTGGGTTTCATCACTTTGATGGCGAGCTGTGCCGCTCTCTCCACAATGGTCTTTAGGTTCTTAGATGGAGACGTTGTCGGCGATTTCAGCACAGAAGGACTTGTTGCTCATCAACAGAACCTGGACCTCCTTGACATTGTGGACCAGGAATTTGCGGGTGGACCAGGAATTTGCGGAACCCTGTTGGCAGCATGTGTTTGGTCTTCTACTTGCTACCGTATCCAATGTTGGGCAATATAGATACGCAGGTAATATTATTTTTCACACCTATCCCAAAAATAAAATTTACGCAGTTTGAGCAAATAAAACTGGAAACTGGAACTGTAGAGAGGGCCTGTAGGTGGTCCTCCGGAAAAATTGTTTGGAGAGAGGGCCTGTAGGTGGACCTCCGGAAAAATTGTTTGGAGAGAGGGCCTGTAGGTGGACCTCCGGAAAAATTGTTTGGAGAGAGGGCCTGTAGGTGGACCTCCGGAAAAATTGTTTGGAGAGAGGGCCTGTAGGTGGACCTCCGGAAAAATTGTTTGGAGAGAGGGCCTGTAGGTGGACCTCCGGAAAAATTGTTTGGAGAGAGGGCCTGTAGGTGGACTTCTGGAAAAACTGTTTGAATAGAGGGCCTGTAGGGGGCCCTCCTGAAAAATTGTGGTAAAAGAGTGCCAGTTGGACCTCTAAAAAAATGGCGTTTTTTGGGTCAGCGTTAGGCAAAGACGATATGGAGGAGGAGGAGGAGTAGGAGGAGTAGAGAAGAGGAATCGGATACATAAGTAATGTTAATCTTTAGCTGCTTTCCCCTGGAGGAGATTTGAATTCCGGTGAAATCCAGGCTTTGTTCATTTTAATAAGCGTCAGCCTGTCAGCGCTGTCAGCACGGCAGGGCAGGCCAGCACCTCCAAGGCGTACAGTGCCAGTTCAGGCCACGTGTCCAGCTTTGAAACCCAGTAGTTGTATGGAGCAGAGTGATCGCTACGGACGTTGGTATGGTCAGCTAGGTACTCCCTCACCATCTTCCTGTACAGCTCCCCCCTACTCTGCCTAGACTGGGGACAGGTGACAGTGTCTTGCTGGGGTGACATAAAAGTGGCAAAGGCCTTGGAGAGCGTTCCCCTGCCAGTGCTGGACAAGCTGCCTGCTCGGCTCCTCTCCCCCGCTACTTGGCCCACAGAACCACGCCCTCTGCCGCTAGCGGCGTCAGATGGGAAGGATTGTTTCAGCTTGTGCACCAGGGCCTGTTGATATCTATTCACTCTCATACTCCTTTCCTCTACAGGGATGAAAGTGGAAAGGTTCTGCTTGTACCGTGGGTCCAGGAGAGTGAACACCCAGTAATCGGTGTTTGAAAAAATGCTTCTAACGCGAGGGTCACGGGATAGGCAGCCTAACATGAAGTCTGCCATGTGCGCCAGAGTCCCAACACGTAAGAATTCCCTCTCCTCACTGGCCTGACTCTCCATTTCCTCCTCCTCCTCCTCCAAGTCCTCCTCTTCAGCCCATACACGCTCAAGAGTTAAGGACTGAGCACTGGTACCCTCTACTGTCTCGCCGACATTCTCCTCCTCTTCCTCCTCATCCTCATCCCCCTCCTCCGATACGCGCTGAGAAACAGACCGGAGGGTGCTCTGGCTATCATGCGACGTATCTTCCTCCACCGTCTCTTGTGACAAGCGCAAAGCATCCGACTTCATACTGAGCAGTGAGTTTTTCAACAGGCAAAGCAGCGGGATGGTGAGGCTGATAATGGCGGCATCACCGCTGACCATCTGTCTTGACTCCTCAAAGTTGCTCAACACCTGGCAGATATCAGACATCCACGTCCACTCCTCATTGTAGACTGGAGGAATCTGACTGACCTGACTACCAGTTCTGGTGGAAGTTGACATCTGGCAGTCTACAATCGCTCTGCGCTGCTGGTAAACTCTGGATAACATGTTTAATGTCGAATTCCATCTCGTGGGCACGTCGCACAACAGTCGGTGAGCGGGCAGTTGTAGGCGCCGCTGCGCTGCCCTGAGAGTGGTAGCATCTGTGGTGGACTTGCGGAAATGCGCACAGATGCGGCACACCTTGGTGAGCAAATCAGACAGATTGGGGTATGTCTTGAGGAACCGCTGAACTATTAGATTGAACACGTGGGCCAGGCATGGCACATGTGTCAGTCTGCCGAGTTGCAGAGCCGCCACCAGGTTACGCCCGTTGTCACACACAACCATGTCTGGCTTGAGGTTCAGCGGTGCCAGCCACACATCGGTCTGCGCCGTGATGCCCTGTAACAGCTCTTGGGCGGTGTGCCTTTTGTCACCTAAGCTCAGCAGTTTGAGCACCGCCTGCTGGCGCTTACTCACGGCACTGCTGCTGCGCCTAGAGCTACCGACTGAAGGCGCCGTGCCCACGGATGGTAATTCGGTGGAGGAGGAGGAGGGGTCGGAGGAGGAGGAGGCATAGTACGTCTGAGAGACCGTGACCGAGGTAGGCCCCGCAATCCTCGGTGTGGGCAGTACATGAGCGGCCCCAGGGTCATTCTCGGTCCCAGCCTCCACCAAGTTAACCCAATGTGCCGTCAGTGAGATATAGTGTCCCTGCCCGGCAGCACGTGTCCATGGTTAGGTGGACCTTCTAAGAAACAGCGTTGGTCAGAGCACGGATGATGTTCTCTGACACGTGCTGGCTGGGGACCGAATACCGAGGGGCAGCCACCGCCATGAGATTGCGAAAGGCCTCGGTCTCTACCAGCCTATAGGGCAGCATGTCCAGGCTAAGCAATTTGGAGATGTGGACGTTGAGGGCTTGGGCATGTGGGTGGGTGGAACTGTATTTCCTCTTGCGCTCCAGCGTCTGCTGTAAAGACAGCTGAACGTTGCGCTGGGACACATTGGTGGACACTGTGGAGGATCGTGGAGGCGAAGGTGTGGTTTTCCGGCGGGAGGCGCTCGTGCCGGGGTCCTGGGCAGGGGGTTGACTAGCAGAGGCAGCGAGTGACGCAGGGGGTTGACTAGCAGAGGCAGCGAGTGACACAGGGGAAGGAGCAGTGGTGTGACCCGCAGGAGGTGGTGAACGGCCTTGGTTCCATTGAGTGGGGTGTTTAGCACTCATATGCCTGCGCATGCTGGTGGTGGTTAGGCTAGTAGTGGTGGCACCCCTGCTGATCCTGGTGTGGCACAGGTTGCACACCACAGTCCGTCGGTCATCCTCACTTTCTTTAAAGAACCTCCAGACTTGCGAACATCTAGGCCTCGCCACGGCAGCTTCACTACGTGAAACAGTTGCTGCTGATGCACCAGCTCTGGCCCTGCTTCTCCCTCTGGCCACACCACTGCCTCTTAGAACCTGTTCTGGTGCAGCACTCGCCTCCGCCTCAGAAGCACTGTCTTCACTCGGCATATCAACCCAGCTCGGGTCAGTCACCTCGTCATCCTGCGATTCCTCAGTCTGCTCCCCCCTCGGAATTCCTCCCCTTACAACAACTTCACCACTGTCTGACAACCGTGTCTCCTCATCGTCCGACACCTCTTTACAAACTTCTTCCACTAACTCAACATTGTCATCATCATCACCCACAGACTGCGACAGTTGGAACACTTGGGCATCTGGAAAGAGGTCAGCAGCCACCTGAGAAGTGGTTTGTGACTCTGGGAAGGGTCCAGAAAACAGTTCCTCAGAGTATGCTGGATCGCATTCCAAATTTTCCTGGGAGGGGGCAGACTGGGGGGAAGGAGGTTGAGTTGGAGGAGCCAGAGGAGTGCTTCCTTGGGTAACGTGGGTGGACTGTGTGGAAGACTGACTGGCGGACAAATTACTTGAAGCATTATCCGCAATACAAGAGATCAGCTGTTCGCACTGTTGTGGTTTCAACAGTCCTCTACCACGTGTCCCTGTAAGTTGAGACATGAAGCTAGGGAGTGTAGCTCTGCGGCGTTCCACAGCTCCCTCATCAGCAGGTACTGTCTCGCCCTGCCCAGGACCATGGCCTTTGCCCCCTGCAGTAATTGAATGCCCACGCCCACGCCCTCATCCTCGACCCTTAGCCCTGGGGTTCAACATTTTCTGTATATAAGTGTATTTTATAAAAAAAATAAAATAAATGGGCCTGGTGTACTGAAACCCACAAACTTGTTCAGTCTGGTTTAATTTTGTGACGTACAGAAAGTGTCACCTGGACAGAATATACGGTTTGGAGTGAGTGTGCTGAACTGTGACACACAGAAAGGTTACACGCAGCTGTGTGAAATGGATTTGTATCACTCAGCTAAAACAACAAAAAAACTAATTTTTTTTTCTATCTTTTGTTTTAATATTTTTTTTTTAGTTTTGTTTTTTTTGGGAACGTGACGTGCAGAAACTATCGTACAGCTGACTGACACCCTGTTAACGGTGGCTATTTAGACTGCGACCCAGACAAATGTCGCACAGAGATTTTTAGGATCAAGCTTTACACGTGACAGGTAGCAAATGACTTGGTTGTATTCGGTGACGTACAGAAAGTGTCACCTGGACAGAAAATACGGATTGGAAAGAGTGTGCTGAACTGTGACACACAGAAAGGTTACATGCAGCTGTGTGAAATGGATTTGTATCACTCAGCTAAAACAACAAAAAAAACTAATTTTTTTTCTATCTTTTGTTTTAATATTTTTTTTTTAGTTTTGTTTTTTTGGGAACGTAACGTGCAGGAACTATCGGAGACCTAACTCACACCCTGTTAACGGTGGCTATTTAGACTGCGACCCAGACAAATGTCGCACAGAGATTTTTAGGATCAAGCTTTACACGTGACAGGTAGCAAATGACTTGGTTGTATTCGGTGACGTACAGAAAGTGTCACCTGGACAGAAAATACGGATTGGAAAGAGTGTGCTGAACTGTGACACACAGAAAGGTTACACGCAGCTGTGTGAAATGGATTTGTATCACTCAGCTAAAACAACAAAAAAACTAATTTTTTTTCTATATTTTGTTTTGGATTTTTGTTTTTTGGGAACGTGACGTGCAGAAACTATCGTAGAGCTGACTGACACCCTAATGACGGTGGCTATTTAGACTGCGACCCAGACAAATGTCGCACAGAGATTTTTAGGATCAAGCTTTACACGTGACAGGTAGCAAATGACTTGGTTGTATTCGGTGACGTACAGAAAGTGTCACCTGGACAGAAAATACGGATTGGAAAGAGTGTGCTGAACTGTGACACACAGAAAGGTTACACGCAGCTGTGTGAAATGGATTTGTATCACTCAGCTAAAACAACAAAAAAACTAATTTTTTTTCTATATTTTGTTTTGGATTTTTGTTTTTTGGGAACGTGACGTGCAGAAACTATCGTAGAGCTGACTGACACCCTAATGACGGTGGCTATTTAGACTGCGACCCAGACAAATGTCGCACAGAGATTTTTAGGATCAAGCTTTACACGTGACAGGTAGCAAATGACTTGGTTGTATTCGGTGACGTACAGAAAGTGTCACCTGGACAGAATATACGGTTTGGAGTGAGTGTGCTGAACTGTGACACAGAATGGTTACACGCAGCTGTGTGAAATGGATTTGTATCACTCAGCTAAAACAACAAAAAAGCTAATTTTTTTTCTATATTTTGTTTTGGATTTTTGTGTTTTTGGGAACGTGACGTGCAGAAACTATCGTAGAGCTTACTGACACCCTACTGACGGTAGCTATTTAGACTGCTACCCAGACAAATGTCGCACAGAGATTTTTGGGATGAAGCCATACACGTGACAGGCAGCAAATGACTTGGTTGTATTCGGTGACATACAGAAAGTGTCACCTGGACAGAAAATAGTGAGTGTACTGAACTGTGACACACAGAATGGTTCCACACTGCTGTGTGCAATGGATTTGTATCACTGAGATATAACATAAAAAATAAAAGGGGGTTATACATGGCGATAGCTGCACTACTAGTGCCAGCCAGCCAAGTGACAAAAAAACAAAACAATGTCTTCTAGCCCTTAGAAGGGCTGTTGGGTTCTTTGTGGGTGATCCCTGCCTAACAGAGAACTAAATGCAGGCCCTAACACTGTCCCTGAAACGCAGCAGCTCTATCCCTAACGACATCCAGACGGCATCTGAGCCGAGCACCGCGGCCAGTCGGTAGTATATTCCAGGGTCACCTGATCAGGCCAGCCAACCCCTGCTATCGACATGTAAGGGCCCCACGTGATGCTGGGTGTACCGCAGAGTCTCCTGGCTTGTGATTGGCTGTGTTTTTAGGCACCTAAAAAGCACGATGCGGAAGTTGCCATTTCCTCGAGCATGGCGAGATACTCGTCCAAGCAGCGAGCACTTACGAGTACCCTCTAGTAGTAACGTATCAACCATAAATGCCCAGTATACACCCTGCCTCTGGTGTTTGTGGCTGGTGTGTATTATCAGGCAATTTATATATATTTCAATTTATATGTTCACAATACTTAACATGCTACTAAGGAGGCGTGTATTAACACATATGTACACCCTGTCTCTTTGATGTTTATGGCTGGTGTGTACATTACTTAGGCAATCTGTGTATGTTCACATGCTCACCATATTTAGCACACTAATAGAGATACATATATTTGCACGCGTGTATGATAACACTCGTTCAAAATCTACATACGCTTTACTGCACAATTAAATAAATCAAACTACATGTAGTCAAACATAATGACAGATAACATCATTGCTGATATTGTTGGTCCAGATGGACCACTTACGTAACCCAAGTGCTTGTGGTGTGTCAGCCAAAGGGAGGGTCAAAGGAAGCACCATTTAAAACTGTTTGGGGTGGAGCCTCCAATCCATTAATGCATACCAGCTTGGTGGAATGACACATCACCTTAAAAAGTCTAGGTGGGCCATTGACTTACAGAATAGCTGCAGTATATCAGTTGTGTCCAGCTAGCTGCTTTGTGGCAAGATCTGGACACAACTAACGTATGTGTACAATAAAACTTTAAAGGGTATTACCATCTGAAACATAAATTTCATATCAAAAGTATATGTCATGAATCTCTGGTAGATAGTGGTTCCACCTCCCGTACTCCCATCTATGGAAGGAAGGTGGAGGGATAGGCTCCCTTTCTCAGTTCACATTCCAAAAAGTGCATCTCTCTCCATTGTAGCTTATGAGTAGCTGAACCAGTCTAGTGTTTCACTGATCCTATAAACTACAAAGCAGAGAGCTGCAGCCATGCATGGCCACCTCTCTGTGTCATCTGCTCTTTTCTGAATTGCCACACAGAAGACCACACAGTCTGAGAGAAAGCCATACAGTACAATGTTAGTACTTACCTTTCCTTGCACCTACTATGCACCACTCTTAAATACATCTGAGCATTCACCAGATACAAACAAGCATGGCTATCACTAAATCATTGGGGGCTGGACAGAATTTTTTTCGGATGCCGTTTAATTATCTGGACATCCCTCACGTCCATTTTTATTGAAGTATCGAACAATAAAGTATTTTTTGTTTTATTTTTAACGTTCTAGTCGGCTGGACAGAATGGCCTTGCTGGACTCATGTTGTGCACATCTAATCATTTATGGTAGAGATCGTAGCATCTGATCCATATTTCCTGGCATGGGAAATCATGTGTCATGGATATCTATTAGGTGCCATAACACAGAAACCATCTTGTAAAGATGATGAAGACATGGGATCCTGCAGCCAATTTGTCATATTTTACTGGAGTGTAGGGCTACAAATACCGTGGCATGGGACAACTATCTATAGCCTGTGTGACGATATGTCAGCTGAGTGCCCTCAAATCTGATTGCAACCAGCGAATGGTGACATGAGGCATTCTGAAACAATTGTTTGATTAACCTACTGCTGAGATATGCAATCCGTATTGTGAGAGGGATGCTGAAAGAACTGCACTAGGCCAACTCTGAAATCAGAAATGTTGTAGTTTACTGGTACTGTATGTGCTATGTAGATATTTAATTAATTTTTTTTACTCAACTTATTAGTGAAAAGTCAGCAGGTTGTTAAACCATTTTGCTGTTAAAGATTGTCAGCTGCCTTCTTTCTGGTGAGCAACAATAGTTCCCCCTAATCCCCTGCAATCTTCCAAAGGTCACAGCTCTGGGAGTCCCTTTCCAATTTAGCTGCTTTGGTGCCCAGTTCTGTCTGACAATTAACAGATCAATATTTGTGTAATAGGTCTAGCTTTAATGGGAACGGATTTAAGATAATTTTCTTGGGCCATTAAGGTAAATTTGTTAAACTTTAGTGGCATAAAGTATATAATCTTTGTGACTTGACAGAAAAATACAACCCAGTAAAATAGTTTCTGGCTAACGAACTGCTAGAATAATGCTGACTTAATATCTGGAGAGCAGTCCCAGCAGTTTGCTTACCAGGATGACTGATTGTCTGCTTGTTCACTGCAACCACTAGGCTGATTTTGATTAGCTTAGAAGAGTGTGTACCTCCACAGTGTGACTGGCAATAGTAATTGCAGGCTTTTTGAGATTGGGTCATTAGCTGCTCTATCCCTGAGGCTCTCACATTGTTAGAACATGAGCTGGGATGACTGCATCACATTTTTGCAAGGTTTTGGCCAAAAAAAATTGAAGCTTGTGAACAGCATGCCTATTACAAATGAGGATGAAGGCTTTTTATCTGTAGAAATGTCATAAGCACCTGCTGTATCAATGCTCAAATGCATTATTGTACGATAAAATAGACATTCTGATGTGAGCTTCCATTGAGTTGGACTTTTAACCTATCCAGTTGACTAATTTTACCCTTTCTATGAGCATTGGGAATTCTAGATATGGATAAAAATGTTACATATCAAGGAATCAATATTCAAGAATGATATGTCACCAAACGTTACAGTTTTATACTTTGTGAATAGTGTACTGCAAGTAAATGGTTTTACTGGTTACAAAAAGGGCCCAGATACCTTCAATTTCCAAAGGATAAGGCAACACCTACCAATTCAATCTTTTAGCTCAGCTACTGTGATAGAGTAATGACTCACCCCCTGTTTTAAGCTTATATAGCCTGATAGCACACTTTTGGTCAACACTGTAAATACAGTGTCTTGTCGAGGATTTGTGTAAATCTAATGAACACTACTTCCAAGATGATCTACTCCAATATTTAGATGAGATCACATTCTCTAAGCTATCTTATGAGAGTTGTAGAATTTTAGAACCCCCTTCTCAACGGAAGACACAGCTGACACAATCTCTAATAAGGGGAAATCCTCGGGCCCCTTTAGTATCCCTCTGGAGGTATACCAAAAATATATGGATGAGCTCTCTCCCAAACTTCTTGAGCTATAAAATGAAGCCTCTCGGGGAGGGTAAACTGCCAGATTCTCTTAAAGCCACAATATTATTCATATTGAAACTTGGCAAGCCCCAAGAAGATATTATATTGTCCACAAGATACTGGTGACACTAGCCAATAGCTTGAATTTTATTGTCCACAAAATTATTAGTTGCATCCAGGCTGGTTGGAGGGAACAGAAGTTATGGGCCTCACTCCATAAATTTGGATTTGCAAATAGATTTGCCTGGTGGCTATCTATCATATATCAATCTCCTTTGGCTAGGGTGTTAGTTAAGGTATTCTCTATCTCAATGTCCCCTGCCTCTATATATAAAAGAATCAGGATTGGATGCAGGGAAGATGTCACTGTAGGACTGTATGCAGATGGCATAGTACTATTCACAGCTCAACCAAATATCACCCTTCCTCCCACCATGTCGATCATTAAAACATTTGACGTTTGTTTTGGACTGCTTATTAATTGGCAGAAATCATATGTAATGCTTATGCCTAATTGGCAATTGGTTTACTCATAGTGGACTTGTTTACGTATCTTTGGGATCATGTTTCATAGAGATAGCTCTTTTTCATGTGACCTTAACCCTTAGGATACCAGCGCCGTACATGTATGGCGCTGGAAGCCAGGACCAAAATCCCAGCGCCGTACTGCTACGGCGCTCTGATCGGGCGGTCGCAGTGGCTGATAGCCGGACCCCTGCTGTATGCACCGGCATCGGTGAAAACACCGATGCCGGTGCACTAACCCTCGCACTGCGGGTATCCTAAGGGGTTGCGATCCCCATCCGGTCCCCGCGCTGCTGTGATGGGGACCCGATGGCAGGGAAGGCAGCCCGATGCCTTCCTTAGGCATCGGGCTGCCTTCTACGGAAGCCTGTGAGATCTAGCCCCCTGGATCTCACAGGCAGCAGGCTGTAAGTGTATTACACTGGTAATACACTTACAGCCAATGCATTACAATACAGAAGTATTGTAATGCATTGTGCAGCGGATCAGACCCCCAAAAGTTGAAGTTCCAGACTAGGACAAAAAATAAAGTGAAACAAGAAGTTAAAAAAAATAAAGTTTTACAAAAAAAATAAAAATAAAGTTTCAAGTTTAAAAAAAAAAGCGTCCTTATCCCAAAATAAAGTTAAAAAAAATTGTAAAAAATAGGGAAAAAAAGAAAAGTAGTCATATTAGGTATCGCTGCGTCCATATCGACCGGCTCTATAAAAATATCACATGATCCACCCTGATAGGTGAACGCCATAAAAAAAAAAACAAAAAAAAAAACAGTGTCAAAAAAGCCATTTTCTGGTCACCTTGCCTCACAAAAACCGTAATACCGAGTGATCAAAAAGACGTATTTATCCCAAAATGGTACCAATCAAACCATCATCTTATCCCACAAAAAATGAGACCCTACCTAAAACAATCGGCCAAAAAATAAAAAAATAGGACTCTCAGAAAATAGCAACACAAAACTAAGATTTTATTCTGTTCAAAAAGGCTTTCACTGTGTAAAACTTAACAAAAGTAAAAATGACAGACATATTAGGTATTGCCATGTCCGTAAGAACCTGCTCATAAAAAATATCACATGAGATGGTCCCTCAGGTGAATGCTGTAATTTAAAAAAATAAATAAATAAAAAATGCCAAAACAGTCATTTTTTTGTCGCCTTTCCTCACAAAAAGTGTAATACCAAGCGATCAAAAGGTCTTATGTAGCCCAAAATGGTACCAATCAAACCGTCATCTCATCCCGCAAAAAAAGAGAACCTACCTAAGACAATCGCCCAAAAAATAAAAAAAATATGGCTCTCATCAAATGGCAACACAAAAACAAGATTTTATTCTATTCAAAAAGGCTTTCACTGTGTAAAACTTAACAAAAATTAAAATGATACACGTATTGGGTATCGCCGCATCCATAACAACATGCTCTGTAAAAATATCACATGATATGCCCCCTCAGGTGAATGCTATGAAAAAAATAATAAAAAAAACTATGCCAAAACAGCTATTTTTTTTCAACATTCCTTATAAAAAATGTAATACCAAGCAATACCAGGCTGCTATCTGATCTCTGAGGCACGAAACATCACAGAGCAGGGAGATAAGCTGACATCACAAGTCATGTGACCCTGAGTTAAATCTAAGAAACCAGAAAGTTTTTGTATTTGACTAGTTAGAAACATACAAAGGACAAAAAAAAATAACTCAGACAACCCGTTTAAATTTGAATTTAAAGGGAACCTGTTACGTTGAACATGGTGTGTTCTGTCTTCTTACATGTTCACACAGTGTGCACATTCAGCATAAACCTTTCCTGTCTTCCAAATAAGGACTGTTCTTTGTAGTTTAACTTGTTTATTGGTCAACAGGTCGTACATATGTAATTAATTAAATATATATGATTAATTGATTGGTAAAACGGGGATTGTTTGATTGGCAAAACAGGATTGTCTGGTAAAACTACAAGAATACAAATAAGGGCTTGTTCACATCACCGTCTGGATTCCGTTCTGGCTTTCCGTTATAACATCGTTATAACGGAAAAAAACGGAGTCCACAAGATGGAAATCAAAACTGAAACCTTCAGAGGCATTCCGTTTTGATCCGTCATAGTAGAAGCCTATGGAAAAGCATTACGGATCCATCTAGTTTCCGTTATGCTGGACGGAAAACAAAGTCCAGCCGACTGAACTTTGTTTTCTGTCCAGCATAACGGAAACCAGACGGATCCGTTATGCTTGCCTATATACTTCTATTATGACGGATCAAAACGGAATGCCTCTAAAGGTTTCCATTTTGATTTCCGTCTTGTGGATTCCGTTATAACGGAAAGCCAGAACGGAATCCAGACGCTGATGTGAACAAGCCCTAACATGTATAAGTATTAAGTATAGGAACTGCATGTATCATAACATTACATGAACATTACATGAAGGCATATGGTAAAATGGCTGCCTATACATAGGATTACAAGTCTAGGTAACAGTAATAACTCCCTGAGTAACAATTAAAACTGACTGAACAGTTTTGCATCACACAATATCCCTGAAACAGAGGTATGTCTCTCACCAGATATGCTTTGACAAGGATGGTGGGGTTTGAGAAGGACACATGCATAGGACAGCTCTGTACTGAGACCATGTCCTGGAGACTGGAGACTTCTCTTTCCCAGAATGATTTCACTCCCACAATGCAGTGCACCACCCACAATGCAGTAGTCTTTGTAACAGGAAGGTGTAATAAAACTTAACACCACTATGATGCCATAACCACACTAAACACTTCTGAGATACGATGACTGAGGCAGAAAGTGAACTGTAATGATTTTCTAACCCAGCTGGGCAGAACATGGTGTTTGAGCTTTAGGCAGCATGTTATAGAGCAGGAGGAGCTGATCATTTTGATCCCTTCTCATTCTTGGCATTGAATTTCTTCTTATGCTGAGCTTTGAAGTCAAGGAGACAGTCCTATCAGTGATTTACAGACTTCCCCCTATGACTATGCATACAGAGATAGCTGTCAATCACTGATATGACCGCCTCCTTGACTTCAAAGTACAAAATAAGCAGGAATTTAAATGAATAAATTATGACTTATACTGAATATTTTCACATAAAACTATATATCAATCTCCTCAGCTCCTCTGGCTCTATAGCACACCACCTGCAGCTCAGACACCATATTCAATGTGAGAGGTTCCCTTTAAAGTTTGTTGCAACCTTGTAATTAATGTGCCATGTCAAATTAATTTGCCACGTTGTTTGTGAAGCTGAAAAACAATAAGCCATTCTATATGAAATATAAAATACAGACCTGCAGAGTATAAATGAAATATAATATTTATTATACAGATTAAGAAAGGTTTCTCTATTTATAGCAAGCTATACAGAGTTTATAGGCTCAGGATCAATGAGTGCAGAAATATATGAAATATGTGTAAAGATGCTATCACATAATAGTAAAGGATGATTATATAAAGGTCATAACCAGTAATAACATATTACAAGGAACCAAGATCTATAAAGTAGATTATTGAGATAGATCTGAGGAGACAAAGTAGAGTATTGCACATAATATAAATAGATGCCTTTAATAATGAAGCAGGAAGGATCAAATGCCAATATATATCCAAGAACACTGATTTACTGCATAATGAATTCCATTATTCTATTTGTTTTACTGATACATACATAGAAAAGTTCTCTTGTGCTAATTTGCTGATTTTCATCTAAAATAATCTTTGTATCTTTGCCTTTCCTTTGTATTATTTATTAATGTCAAAATAAAAAAGGTAGTATTTTTTGCCATAACATGAAATGCTGTTCTATTTTAAAAAGTTCCCAACTAGAGATGAGCGAGCATACTCGTACGAGCTTGGTGCTCGTTCGAGTATTACAGTACTCGTCAGTGCTCGCTGCTCGGACGAGTATCTCGCCATGCTCGAGGAAATGGCAACTTCCGCATTGTGCATTTTTGGCGCCTAAAAACTCAGCCAATAACAAGCCAGGAGACTCTGCGGTACACCCAGCATCAAATAGGGCCCTTACATGTTGATAGCAGGGGTTGGCTGGCCTGATCAGGTGACCCTGGAATATACTAGTGACTGGCCGCGGTGCTCGGCTCAGATGCTGTCTGGATGTCGTTAGGGATAGAGCTGCTGCGTTTCAGGGAGAGTGTTAGGGCCTGCATTTAGTTCTTTGTTAGGCAGGAGTGATCTCCCAAGAACCAAACAGCCCTTCTAAGAGCTACAAGAAATTTTTTTTTTGTCTCCTGGCTTGGCTGGCTGGCACTAGTAGTGCAGCTATCGCCATATATTACCCTTTTTTTTTTAATGTTATATCTCAGTGATACAAATCCATTTCACACAGCAGTGTGGAACCATTCTGTGTGTCACAGTTCAGTACACTCACTACAATCCGTATTTTCTGTCCAGGTGACACATTCTGTATGTCACTTAATTAAACAAGGTCTTTTGCTCTCACTTATACAGCTAGATCACAAAAATTGCTGTGCGACATTTGTCTGGGTTGCAGTCAAAATAACCACCGTCAGCAGGGTGTGAGTTAGCTCTATGAAAGTTTCTGCACGTCACGTTCCAAAAAAAACATAACTATAAAAAAAATATATAAAAAAATATATAAAAAAAATAGTTTTTTTGTTGTTTTAGCTCAGTGATACGAATCCATTTCACACAGCAGTGTGGAACCATTCTGTGTGTCACAGTTCAGTACACTCACTACAATACGTATTTTCTGTCCAGGTGACACTTTCTGTACGTCACTTAATCCAACCGGGTCTTTTGCTCTCACGTATATAGCTTGATACCAAAAATCTCTGTGCGACATTTGTCTGGGTCGCAGTCAAAATAGCCACCGTCAGCAGGGTGTGAGTTAGCTGTACGATAGTTTGTGCACGTCACGTTCCAAAAAAAACAAAATTAAAAAAAATATACATAAAAATATATAAAAAAAATAGTTTTTTTGTTGTTTTAGCTCAGTGATACGAATCCATTTCACACAGCAGTGTGGAACCATTCTGTGTGTCACAGTTCAGTACACTCACTACAATCCGTATTTTCTGTCCAGGTGACACTTTCTGTACGTCACTTAATCCAATCGGGTCTTTTGCTCTCACGTATATAGCTTGATCCCAAAAATCTCTGTGCGACATTTGTGTGGGTCGCAGTCAAAATAGCCACCGTCAGCAGGGTGTGAGTTAGCTCTACGATAGTTTCTGCACGTCACGTTCCAAAAAAAACAAAACTAAAAAAAAAGTATATAAAAAAAATATATAAAAAAATAGTTTTTTTTGTTGTTTTAGCTCAGTGATACAAATCCATTTCACACAGCAGTTTGAAACCATTCTGTGTGTCACAGTTCAGTACACTCACTACAATCCGTATTTTCTGTCCAGGTGACACTTTCTGTACGTCACTTAATCCAACCGGGTCTTTTGCTGTCACGTATATGGCTTGATCCCAAAAATCTCTGTGCGACATTTGTCTGGGTCGCAGTCAAAATAGCACCCGTCAGCAGGGTGTGCGTTAGCTCTACGATAGTTTGTGCACGTCACGTTCCAAAAAAAACAAAATTAAAAAAAAAATATATAAAAAAATATATTAAAAAAATAGTTTTTTTGTTGTTTTAGCTCAGTGATACGAATCCATTTCACACAGCAGTGTGGAACCATTCTGTGTGTCACAGTTCAGTACACTCACTACAATCCGTATTTTCTGTCCAGGTGACACTTTCTGTACGTCACTTAATCAACCGGGTCTTTTGCTCTCACTTATAGCTTAATCCAAAAATCTCTGTGCGAC
>ONZH01021421.1:0-21157 GCA_900303285.1 Rhinella marina
CAGCTTGGGTCAGTCACCTCGTCATCCTCCGATTCCTCAGTCTTCTCCTCCTCGAATCCTCCCCTAACAACAGCTTCACCACTGTCTGACAACCATGTCTCCTCATCGTCTGACACCTCTTTACAACTTCTTCCACTAACCTCAACATTGTCATCATCATCACCCACAACTGCGACAGTTGGAAAACTTGGCATCGGGAACGAGGTCAGCAGCAACCTGAGAAGTGGTTTGTGACTCTGGGAAGGGTCCAGAAAACAGTTCCTGAGTGTATGCTGGATCACATTTCAAATTTCCTGGGAGGGGAGACTGGGGGTAAGGAGGTTGAGGTGGAGGAGCCATAGGAGTGCTCCCTTGGGTAAAGTGGGTGGGACCGCGTGGAAGACTGACTGGTGGACCAAATTACTTGAAGCATTGTCCGCAATCCACGACATCAGCTGTCCGCACTGTTGTGGTTTCAACAGTCCTCTACCTGTCCCTGTAAGTTGAGACATGAAGCTAGGGAGTGTAGGCTCTGCGGCGTTCCCTGCTCCTCATCAGCGGGTACTGTCTCACCCTGCCCAGGACCACGGCCTCTGCCCCTGCAGTAATTGAAGCCACGCCCTCGCCTCGACCTTAGCCCTGGGGTTCAACATTTTTTGTATATAGGTGTATGATAAAAAAAAATAAAAAATTAAGTCAGGTAGAATTAAGTGACGTACAGAAAGTGTCACTTGAACAGATTATACGGATTGGAGCGAGTGTGCTGAACTGTGACACACAGAAAGGTTACACGCAGCTGAGTAAAATGGATTTGTATCACTGAGCTAAAACAACTGAAAAAATAATTTTTTTTTTTATATTTGTTTTTTTTATATTTTTTTTACAATTTTGTTTTTTTGGGAACGTAACGTGCAGGAACTATGGTAGGACTGACTGACACCCTGTTAACGGTGGCTATTTAGTCTGCGACCCAGACAAATGTCGCACAGAGAGTTTTCTGATCAAGCGGTAGATGATATTGGTAGCAAATGACTTGGTTGTATTGTGTGACGTACAGAAAGTGTCACCTGGACAGTATATACGGATGGGAGCGAATGTGCTGAACTGTGGCACACAGAAAGGTTACACAAAGCTGAGTAAAATGGATTTGTATCACTGAGCTAAAACAACTGAAAAAATATATATATTTTTTTATATTTGTTTTTTTATATTTTTTTTACAATTTTGTTTTTTTGGGAACGTAACGTGCAGGAACTATGGTAGACTGACTGACACCCTGTTAACGGTGGCTATTTAGTCTGCGACCCAGACAAATGTCGCACAGAGAGTTTCTGGATAAGCGGTAGAATGATATTGGTAGCAATGACTTGGGTTGTATTGTGTGAACGTACAGAAAAGTGTCACCTGGACAGTATATACGGATGGGAGCGAATGTGCTGAAGCTGTGACACACAGAAAGGTTACACAAAGCTGAGTAAATGGATTTGTATCAGTGAGCTAAAACAACTGAAAAAATAATTTTTTTTTATATTTTGTTTTTTTTGGGACGTGACGTGCAGGAAATATGGTAGAACTGACTGGACACCCTGTTAACGGGTGGCTATTTAGTCTGCGACCCAGACAAATGTCGCACAGAGAGTTTTTCTGGATCAAGCTTGTAGATGATATTGGTAGCAAATGACTTGGTTGTATTGTGTGACGTACAGAAAGTGGTCACCATGGACAGTATATACGGATGGGAGCGAATGTGCTGAACTGTGACACACAGAAAAGGTTACACGCAGCTGAGTAAAATGGGATTTGTATCACTGAGCTAAAACAACTGAAAAATAATTTTTTTTTTTATATTTTGTTTTTTGGGAACGGTGACGTGCAGGAAATATGGTAGAACTGACTGACACCCTGTTAACGGTGGCTATTTAGTCTGCGACCCCAGACAAATGTCGCACAGAGAGTTTCTGGATCAAGCTGTAGATGATATTGGTAGCAAATGACTTGGTTTGTATTGTGTGACGTACAGAAAGTGTCACCTGGACAGTATATACGGATGGGAGCGAATGTGCTGAACTGTGACACACAGAAAGGTTACACGCAGCTGAGTAAAATGGATTTGTATTACTGAGCTAAACAACTGAAAAAATAATTTTTTTTTATATTTTGTTTTTTTGGGAACGTGACGTGCAGGAACTATGGTAGAACTCACTGACACCCTGTTGACGGTGACTATTTAGTCTGCGACCCAGACAAATGTCGCAGCACAGAGAGTTTTCTGGATCAAGCTGTAGATGAATATTGGTAGCAAATGACTTGGTTGTATTCTGTGACGTACAGAAAGTGTCACCTGGACAGTATATTGGATTGGAGTGAGTCAGTGCTGAACTGTGACACACAGAATGGTTCCACAGTGCTGTGTGCAATGGATTTGTATCACTGAGATAGAACAATAAAAAAAAAAGCAGGGTTAGATATGGCGATAGCTGCACTACTAGTGCCAGCCAGCCAAGTGACAAAAATAGTAAAATAAAATGTCTTCTAGCCCTTAGAAGGGCTGTTGGGTTCTTTGTGGGTGATCCCTGCCTAACAGACAACTAAATGCAGGCCCTAACACTGTCCCTGAAAGGCAGCAGCTCTATCCCTAACGACATCCAGACGGCATCTGAGCCGAGCACCGCGGCCAGTCGGTAGTATATTCCAGGGTCACCTGATCAGGCCAGCCAACCCCTGCTATCGACATGTAAGGGCCCCACGTGATGCTGGGTGGTACGCAGAGTCTCCTGGCTTGTGATTGGCTGTGTTTTTAGGTGCCAAAAAAGCACGATGCGGAAGTTGCCATTTCCTCGAGCATGGCGAGATACTCGTCCGAGCAGCGAGCACTTACGAGTACCCTAATATTTGAACGAGCACCAAGCTCGGACGAGTATGCTCGCTCATCTCTATTCTTAATGCGAATTTATTCGGTCGAATTTGCGTTAAAAAAATAATCATTGTTTTGCAAACATTCCTACACAAATTACGAACATACAGTCAGTTTTGTTGAAAGTACGCAATACGTAAGCATTAGCGTACAAAGTGCATACGTATCCTTAGCGTACTATTGATTCGCGATTGCGTCATACGCATTAGGCTAGGCCGCTGCGTACAGTCTTTAGAGGCAGTCCATATGAGCTAGAAAAGTAAGGTGCTAGCTATCCGGCTAAGTGCATAATTTACTAAAAAACACCGTACAATAAGTGCATAATAGGACACATTGCAGTACCAGAAAAAGAATACACACAATGGGCTAAAATGCTTGAACATTGCTGAACCTGTAAAAACATTATTGCTAAAATACAGCAAAGACAATTATGCAAACATTTTAGTGCAATTTCACATTTGCAAGCATAAAAGGCTCAGATATACATTTGAGTCTCTCCTCGTGGCTGCTTGGCATCATAAAACACTGGAACACAGTCCAAAATTCAATTGTAATCCTCGTGAGATAATTTTGTAATCCAAACAGGTAACGTGTAATCCACATCAATAATATAAAATAGCAGCAAATAGAGAATCCTCTTTGCAAAGGGGGCTCCCAAATAACCTGAAAAGTTTTTTTGGGGGGGAGGCTCGAGGAAAATAGGCGCGCTTAGGTGCAACTGGGAATTTTCTGCAGAATTGGGGGGGGGGGAGTCCTGACAAGCCATGTCCATCTGGGTGACAGTCAAACAGGGGGCAATACAAACTAAACAAAACAATCGCCAACTAGCTCTCAGTGCAGTCCATGGTTTGGCTCCCATAGGTCCTCCTGAGGTGTCCTTTAAATCACTCAGCCAGTAGAAGGGTTCCTCAGATGAGGGACCTGAAGTCCTCCTCGCTTGAACTACTGCTGAATGAGATCAGAGGACGCTCCTGCCTCCTGTAGGCCAAACTCGCTGCTGTGATGGAACTCCACTGCCCTTTTCTTCTAGAAGTCGGACTTGATCAGGTCCGGGTGGTGGTCACGCTGGTGAGTGCTGCAGCCACTTGCACCTTTACTTTTCCGGATTCTCCTGCTGGGACAGCAGGGGTAAGGACTTCTGGCTGCAGCAGTTGAGGCAAGGTTGCACCTAGGGAAGAAGCTCCAGCTCCCCTGGCTGCCGCTGGCTTCATTTTCCAGGGTAGTTGGTACTGATGGATCACCATGGACTGGAACGTAAACGATGAAGTCATCAGCTGACCCAGCTGAAAGGACTGTGATGGTGGTGGCACTGGCAGTCCAGTCCAATCAGAGGCTCCAGCTGTGGCTTCTCCCTGAAACAGAGAGTGCCATCTGTTGACTGCTGAAGGCAGCGCACCCGTACTTTCGTCTGGTGGTTCCTCCGGCCAAACTTTAGGTTGGTGATGTAGGGACCAGGGGCTTAGATAATATGGTAACCCCAGTAGCAAAGGGGCCTTTCAGGGATGCCATGGGGGTGTATTCCACCTGATCCCCCACGTACAGGCTGTGACGGGGTTGGGGCAGGTATGGTTGTTTCACTGACCTGCGGCCCACAAAGTACTCCTTGCCGTTCTCGTCATCCGCCAGGAAGCCAGAGCCTCGCTCCACAGAAAACCACAGGATGGTTCCCTTTCGCCACCTTGGATGGTCCAGTACTTGGATGACCCAGTCCTCCACTGCATTCTTATACTGCCATAGGGTCTGGGTGTGGGCCGTCAGATTCTGCCGCATGGAAGGTGTTGTTGTTGTTCTCCTCCTGGACGGCGAAGTGGATGCTCCAGCCGCCTCCGCTGCAGCAGCCGCTCCAGTCAGCAAGGCGAATATGGAGTCAAGAGCTGGTGAGACTCTCTTGCACAGTTGTGACGCTCTGATCTCTGGAGCTGGCGATGGTTCGGAGTACTCGTCCGCAAAGACAATCTCTCCCTACTTGGGTCGCAGTTCTTTCGCCATGCTGTTTGCTGTGGATCTTGTTCACCGCTGGTTTGAACTGGAGAGGAGGGCGTAGTAATGAGGGAGGAGTCTTCACTCCCTATACGTGCAAATAGTTAGTTCCCGGTGGCCGGGCTGGTTTTTCCCGCTTCTGAGGGGGGCATATCTTCACTTTCCTGCTCTTGAGGGGCGTATCATCATTTTCCTGCTTTGAGGGGCCGGGGGAGGGGCAAGAAGAATGCGTACATTGCATACGTAGCATTAGAATTCAAAATTTTGAGAACATTTACAAATAATACAAAGAGAATCTGAAAAAATCCGGATTCACTTCAGAGTAGGAAAAATGGAGGATTTGATACGAATCTGCAAAGTGGCAAATAAATTCTCTCATCTCTACTGTGTGCCTTATCCCTATACTGTGATTTCACAATATCCCTGTACCGTGGCATTGCTGTGTACATTGTGCTTGTACTGTGACATTAGTGTGTGTATTATACCAGTACTGTGACATTACTGTGTGCATTATCCATGTCCTGTGACATCACTGTTTGCATTAACCCTGTAATGTGATATCACGGTGTATATTTTCTATGGCAATATCACGGTGTGCATTATCCGTGTACTGTGACATCACTGTGTGTATTATACCAGTACTGTGACATCACTATGTGCATTCACCCTGTACTGTGACATCACTGTGTGCATTATCCCTGTACTGTGAGATCACTGTGTTTATTATCCCTGTACTGTGACATCACTGTGTTTATTATCCCTGTACTGTGACATCACTGTGTTTATTATTCCTGTACTGTGACATCACTGTGTATATTATCCCTGTTCTGTGATATCACTGTGTGTGTTAATCCTGTAATGTGATATCACTGTTTTTTTTCTACTGTAATATCACTGTATGCATTATCCCTGTACTGTGACATCACTGTGTGCATTAACCCCGTTAATGTGATACCACTGTGTGCATTATCCCTGTACTGTGACATTACTGTGTATTAACCCTGTAATGTGATATCATTGTGTTTATTTTCTACTATAATATCACTGTGTGCATTCTCCCTGTACTGTGGCATCACTGTGTGCATTATCCCTGTACTGTGACATCACTGTGTGCATTATCCCTGTACTGTGACATCACTGTGTGTATTATCCTGGACTGTGACATCACTGTATGCATTATCTCTGCACTGTGTCAATTATCCATGTGGATAAAGGAAGCCAAAACAATCATAAGCTTTCCATGATTTGACTTTACTGCTGAAAATGGTTATTGTGGAGTCGGGTGTCATTCCAGGTTTTTGAAATAATATATTTCTGCGAAAATGACACTCCTTCAGCCAATGTGCTTATCAATAAAGGATTTTTATCTTTTATTCACATTGTTTTCTCAGATGTGAATGTCAAAGTAATGCATGTCTGCAGGAACCCTACGATTAAAGGAGAAAAGAGGGCAGAACTAGGAAAAGGATACTGATTCGGAGACACATAGTTAGAAATGTAATATGTGTGGTTACCAATTATACTCCATCTATGCTTGGCATCTGCTACAGTGTACAGAAGACCTAGATTTCAGTGGATAGCTCCACAAGGCAGAGTGATAAAAGAGGACAATCCAGAACTGTAGACAATTACAGTAGTCACATAGAAAGATGTTTCATTCCGAGCATTCCTGGAACAACTTATCATCACTCCTGTCAAGCCTCCTGACAACAGATATTCGCTACATGTAATTTTACATCATTGTAAGCCGTAAGTATTGTTTGCTGCCACTGTACGTTAGTGAGCAGAAAAAGATGATCAGGAAGAATTAACAGCTTACCAAACACAGCATCATACATTTTATAAAGACTGTGTTTGGTATTGCAGCTCAGCCCCATTCACTTGAATGGGTCTGAGCTGATGTCACCAGCCATGTAACAATTGTGTGGTGACGTCACTGGCTTAGGAAGAGATTTATGCACTAACAGAGCACTGGGGCCTCTTCTAACAGCTGATCAGTAGGTGTCCCGGGAGTCAGACCACCACAATCTGATACTGATTACCTATCCTGAGGATAGGTCATTGATATTAATTCATGAATAATCCTAAGTGGAGCACAGTAAAAAGGGTTATTGTGTTGTACCGTATGTGGGGGTGTAAACCATAGTGGCAGACCATGCGACTGCTATGGGGCCGAGGGCAAAAGAGGGCCCAGCCTTAGTTGGGATTATCTCCTCTTCTACTGGAGGTGAAAACTTGGTCAGGACTCTACCCTCTAAAGGAACAACTTTTAGCAAATGAGGCGGTGGGAAAATGGACCAAGGGTAATTGAAAGGTGTTTAGGCGGAAACCCTTCTGTCCTGTGTGGGGGGCCTGGTTTGATCCTTGCTACGAGGACCTTACTTCTCTATGTTTGCCTCTGGTTGTATGACATATACAAATGTAGCAAAGTTTTAATATTAGTTTTAATATTCTACAGGACAATGAATTATACCTCAAAATCATATTTGAAATTTTGGACTAAATAAGTTGTCTTGCTCTTGCAGCAAAATGCTCGTTTGCTGCGAGAGCGCCGCAGCTTAAACCAATTAAGGGGACTGGAGTCAGTTAACTCACATGTTTTAACTATATGTATATGGTCTATTTTATATATTTTATTTTTCAAATATAATCTATATGTCATATGAGGCATCTAATGAATAAATACTCAATGTGCTAACAGCCAACCTTTTTTGGATTTTAATTTGATTTTATACCAATTGGTTTATTGGTGGTCAGGCTAAGCTTGAGTGAGCACTCCTCTATAGCTATCTATTATCATGTTTAACAGATATAATCATTTTTCTTACCTCATGTACATCCTCCCCATGCTATTTTTTAATTCTTTTTTATTTATTTTTTTATTTTGACTCTTCTGCCCGTTTTCAGCAATTAAACACATCCCTTTGGTTTGTTTCCATCCTGTATTTAGCACTTCCTGTTCCTTTATCCAACCAAACCCATGATGCAATTCTCCTTTCTCTGCCACAGCTCCAGAACTGCCCAAAACAACGCCTATGTAGTTTATAGCTCCTCCCACCCACCCAGTTAGTTACCTAGACACTCCCCTATCACTGACACGTAACATCACATGGACATGGCCATGTGACCATAGCCGAGAACGGGAGATAGGACCAATAAAGGTAAATGAGATCAAATGTAGATGTACTTTCTTAACCCCTTTCCGACCACCCCAAATAAATTTATATCGGCGGTCAGGCATTTAAAGATGGCGCTCATGAGTGAGCGGAGCAGGCACCATAGCCACCGTGTGCCTGTTGTTTTAAACAGCAGGCAACCAGGACTAATGTATGCACTTGATGATACCGTTGATGACATACATTTAACCCCTCAAATGCCACAGTCAAATCTGACCACAGCACCTGGGAAGTTAAAGACCAGGAGCACATGCCCCCAGCTGTGTACTGGCTCCACCTGGCGAGGATCGGGGAAGACGGATGTAGTTAATCGCAGCCTCTGTACTCAGGAGTGGTACAGGGCTACCACACATTAGTTCCAATGAAAAGCCGGCTTGTGGCTGGACTCCTTAGGAATACAGTATAATTCTCATAAACTCCAATGTTTTAGCATTGGAGTCTATGAGAAAAGCAGTCTAATGATTGCTTTTTATAGTTCCTTAGGGGAACTAGTAAAAAGTGTAAAAACATTTTGAAAAATATGAAAAAATAAAAAAAATTGAAAAATATCCCCAAAACATGGCGATGCAGAGAAAAAAAATGTGTTTTTTCAAAAACTTTTTTCCAGTTGCAAAATGCATTAAAAACTATTATTATGTGTGTTATCTGAAGGGTAATCCTCATGATAATAGTAGATGTATATTGAGGTAAAGGTAGCTCTTGTTTTTTAGACCTACATCAAGATGCCACAGAAGAGCACTGCATTTGAGTTACTACAGAAGGAATCTCTTTGGTTGGATTGAAATTGTTTGCTTGCTAATATATATATTAAAAGTACAAATTAAAAAAAAAAAGGAAATAGAGCCAGGACAGGAGGTTGCATGGAGTGGCTTAAAAAATTATATCCAGAAAACCATCCACCTGAAAAATTACAAAATATAAAATCTGATTTAAGTGTCCATTTAGGTACTTTTCCCTAGGCTTTGCCAGTATCTCCCTCATATATGATGACATCATTATCAGACTTTAAGCCAACACACATGTTGTTTATATGATATAATATGTTTTTTTTTCTCTCTCTATGTAGACTCCTTGTGATAGAATATCACAAAAATATGTTTTTTGAACCGGTGGTAATATCTGGTTGATACTATCACATTACATATCTTGGGATATGTTGAGCCTGTAGGAAAGGTAAGGAAGGACACATCTGTACTAGTAGTGAGAGAAGGCTATGACACAATCACAATATGTACGCCCAGGAATGTGACTATGCCCACTTGTGCTTTCATCAATATAACCTAATTACCTCAAATAGGAAATGAATTGAGGTGGGATTTATCTAGAACTAAAGGAGTTAAAGTAATTGCGAGAGAAACATCCTTACTGCAGATATAATAAGACAGACAAAGTATAAAGTCTCCCATGTGCTAATAACAGAACAACAGGAAAGGAAAGCTGGATTCAACTCCCGGCCGACAATGAAATGAGGTTTTAGCGGTGTTTATGTGAACATGAAGCGCGAGGTGAGCCTAGATGCTAAGGAAAGCTCATTAGGGCGGCAGCATGCGCCAGTATGGCTGTCGTATCACTTCTTCCATCTCTCTGCACCCACACAGGTTCTTTTATCTATAATTTAATATCTGGATATATGTGGATCTAAGAGGAAACTTGAAACACGAGGGAGGGTGTATGGAAAGTGCTTCTACCTCCGACAGCTGATAAAATGAATTGCTAATGTGTCTGTTCACTAGAGATATCCCTCATCTTCAGCAGTCCACTGGCAGCAGAGAGAGACGAGCAGAGACGTGGAAGCCATGGATAAAGCGAACTGTAATTCAGAGCTTAACCAGTCGCTGCAAATGTAGTCACCGTGTAAGACTGAAGATCATTGGGGTCACCAGAGGAAATTATTCCAAGGTCTCATTATTCCCCATATACACAAAACACCTACATATCTGATCTTAATTGCATATAAAAATTACAATACCTATGGAGGTAACCTGTGGCTGGCATAGAGTTATGAGGTCATCTATGTCTGGCACAGTGTTACTGGGGAATCTTTAGGTGGCAGCGGATGTGGCCATTGTTAGCTGACACATATTGTGAGAGCATCAGTGACTATCAGTGTTTTGTTCTCTTAAATTGAATCTGTTACCTTCTAAGCTTAAAATTAAATTATAGTATATTTGAACTGATATCTTTATCTATTTCATATCTATCTACAGTATCTATCTTCAATCTATCTGTCTACCCATTTATCTCGTATTTGTTTGTCTAGCCATCTATCAATAACCCTGATTCAAAAAAAAAGTTAGGCGCTGTGTAAAATGTATATACATGTAAATAAAAGCTGGATACTATTGGGGTCATTAATCAAGCTGGTGTAAAGTAGAACTGGCTTAGCTGCCCATAGCAACCAATCAGATTCCACCTTTCATTTTTCACAGTTCTTTTGGAAAATGAAAGGTGGAATCTTAGTGGTTGCTATGGGCAACTAAGCCGGTTCTACTTTACACCAGTTTTATAAATCTCCCTTTTTGTTTTTATACAAATATCTGAAAACCAGGAATCATATTCATATTCTATCGACAATGCCATTGCCTTTAATGAAAAGACGAGGTCGATGAGAGGAAGATTCTAAAATCAAGCTCAAGATATGGCACTAGAGACTGAGTATTTAAGAAAATCAGAAGCAAAATTATCCTTATGAAGTAAACTCTTGTTAGTCCAACATAGAGTGTTTTGGTGGGTTTTGAGAAGCCCAGTGGTGCCAAGGTGGTTTCCTGTTAAACATATTGGTCAGTATTCTTTATTGAATAGGGTTGCTAGATTATTTGGAATAGGCTACTTATTTCATAGATACCTATATAGCATACCATGGTGTAGCAATTGTTGCATAAATATATTCATATATTGATTTTTTTTTTAGGTACGTTGGAATTAATTAAAATGCAACGGTCCCAATGTGTAGCAAGATATTTTATTAGTTCTTTCCCATAAATTCCTTGTAATGTAGTTGGTTAGTGGTACCATATACCTGGCCACATTCCAGAAGTCTGAAGTTGCTGCTGCTCCCAATTAAAAGGTAGAATTTTTCTAGGCTTGTTCAGAACGAGCCATGTTTGGCAGGCATTCTGACCTCGTCAAGGCATAATTTTTGGCATAATTTTTGGATGCTTGTTTCCTTAACAAGCCACAACACTGTGTTTAAACACAATCTGACTGCACCAAGGGACAATTTTTTGAAGCTTTGGAATATGAAAAAAACAAATACATGCCACAGTGCAGTGTTTATTTTTAACACACTGTTTGTTAACAGTGAAACTTAGTTCTTTCCCTTTAATTCCTTGTAATGTAGTTGGTTAGTGGTACTAGGTATCTGGCCATGTTCCAGAGGTCTGAAGCAACTGTATATGTGTACTGTACACATTTACTCCTGAATCCGAATTCTTGGTCATATACCATCAAAGAACTTGTTTATACCATCAAGTCTATTGACCCTAAAGACTCCTATGACTACAAAATCCATATGAATATCCTCAAAGAAAGGTGGATACTCTACACAAGGACATCCTCAATCTTTGCTCCAGCCCCGGGAATGAAGAAATATATTCTTTCCTATACAGCATGCGTATTATTTCTCTACTGTTATTCATGTTCCTACATGTTCTTCCTTTCACTCTTTAAGGGGTTGTTCCATCTTGCCATTACTACGGTGAGATGCGACTAAGCACCGACCACCAGGTGGCCAAGAAACAGTGGAGCAAGCCAGTAATTCACTGTTTTATTAGCTTACATTACAGTTTTGGAGTTAGGGAAACAGCATACTGTAGCTTGCTGTGCTATGCTGTTGTTATGACAAACCCGCTGATCCATGTGACCAACTCCCTCTGATGTCCAATATCTGAGCACACCCTTTGTTCTTCACACAATATATCTGGTGGTAAGGAAAGACTTTCCCGAGGGGAGTGCCAGGTGCAACCTCAGTGGGGAATTGAAACACAAGGAAATCGGGACCCGAGTGTGAACCCACTGGACTGACCTCCAGTTGACAAAATACACCCAGTGAATGCTGGGAGGCCAGAGGCTGATCAGACAAAGACGTAGTAAGGGTACAAAGGTAGAAGTCAGGGCAAAGTCCTTAAACATACATCAGGGTCAGGGCAGGTGCCAATCAGGCAAAGTCCGTAATACATAATCCAAAGTCCAGTACACAGAAAGACAGGAACCAACAGAACACCTTAGCTGAAACAGAAAACTAGACTAGCTAGGAACCTAAGTTGTTCAAGCGTTCTCATGTAGAAGGAGACACCTTTAAATACCTCCTGCAGACCAGTCATTGGCTAGGGAAGATAGGAGGCGTTCACATGCTGCTCACATATGGAGGAGAGACATGTCCTCACACACCATAAATACATGCAAGGAACTCCTCAGAGTGCAAGCCCTCCTCAGAGCCAGGAGGGAGAAGCTGGTGGCAGGAGTGCAGACCACAGCTAAGAACCCCACTGCCCACACCTGTCAGCACAGCATATAGCAGCGGGGAGGAGTGAAGAAGCCCGGCGCCCATACCTGCATACGGGGACAGAATCACAGGTATGGGGAGCTGGGTTAATAGCTGTTTCCATAGTTCCCATAAGCTACAATAGGAACTACTGAACCAGTAGAGTGCCAACGGCTCCTTTATTTCCTGGCCACTTGGTGGTCAGCGCTTAGTTCCATCTCACCTTGGTAATGATCCAAGGATAGGAAAGGCACTGTTTCTGGAGAAGAAAAATACAGTTTTCCCCTAAATTCATACAATCTTATATTTCTGTCTTGCTTTTGAACATATACTATAGTACTCATATGTTTAATTCAAAGATATGACTATTCAGGTAAATGTGTTTTAGTTCTGTTGCTCACAGGTACAATGCAGTTTTGGTCTGAACTTTACATTTAACCTAGTTCTAAAAAGAAATCAAATTTGTGCTGTATCCCAGGCAACAAATACACAACTTTGCAAGCATAATTCACATCACTGAGCACAGAATGTAGCTAGGAAGATAAAAGATGGCATGCAGAAGCTACAAATCCAAAGCCAAAATAAGATATTAGTTTAATTTATCATCAGAAGAACATTGTAAAGATGACATGGAATGAATCCATTTAATTGTTTATTTTGTGATTAAATAATCAAAAACCTGAATTCTTATGATAGTCTTTGCCCCATAATCTCAGTTCTGCACTTAAAAGTTCTTACTATAATGAAAAACTGTATAAATACTATGAGACTGTTAAAGGGTCTGTCTTGTTTTTCATACATTTGGTCCACTGCCCAGAAACTCATAGCGAGCCAGGAACTAAAGAAACTGAGGACTTATGCGGCTCGTGCTGTGTATTGAACAATTCCAGCACTGAAGCAGTTCATTACAGATTTTATCAAAAAGGCTGGGTCAATTAATGTTACCCATCATTTTGCTAAGGGTAACTGCCACCTGTTTATAATACCCCTATGTAGAACAGCATAGAAACAGTGACAGACTCACTTTAATATTTGTGAGAAACAAATATTGAGAACCAGGGGCGTACATAGAAATCATGGGGCTCCATAGCAAAACTTAGAATTGCCCCCCCCCAAAAAAAAAGTACATGGAGATGTTGTCATTGGTAGTGTATATATATACATATATATATATATATATATATATACACACACACACACATATATATATATATATATATATATATATATTATATAATTATATACACACACATAATCACATAATAACTAATTTTGAGTGAACTTGTGTTCTCAATTTCGGCGTACGTACAAGGTTTGGGTTATCTAAGAAGTCCATTATGGATTCCGTTACCATGGACCATGGTCCGTGTTAGCGGCATACATAACGGAATTCTTTGATAACCTGAACTTTGTACGCCGAACTCGAAAACACAAGTTCACTCAAAACTAATAATAATACATAGACATATACTTCAAATTTTGAGGGGAATTCAGTCCCTGTCCCTCATTGCCTTATTAGAAATAGTAATAAGGCAATGAGGGGCATGGACTGAACCTCCCTTCAGAATTTCAAGCATATGTCTAAGGGGGGGGGGTTGAAGTCTATGGGAAGCTGCTGTGAGGTTAGTAAGCTGTGAACTGGTCTGTATGTATATGTATATATATATATATATATATATATATATATATATATATAGTCACACACACACAACAGCACAACAACTAACTCCCTGTCTCCTTGCTACACCTATATCACACACTTTAAACAGAGGTCCAGCACACTAGTGTGTCCCCCTCCCCCTCTGCAGCTCACAGTGTGCGACTACATTACAGTCATATAGAATCTGCTGTATGTGGGATGCGGGAGCTTACACACTACCTTGCTCTCCAGGTCAGTGGTCGGGAGGTCAGGAGGTTAGAGAAGTGAAGCGCTGCTCATCTTGCCGGCCCCACTCTCCCACACAGTGCTCTGCTGTTGTAACGATACTATGCAGTGGAAGCAGCAGAGCACAGCAGATAAAAGGATGTGGCTGCAGGAGCAAGGAGCAAGGCAGACGGTGGATTGGAAAGGGGGCGGGGCCAATCAGCCTGCCCGGGCCCCTCAAATCCCGGGCCCCATAGCAGCTGCGTGGTCTGCCGCTATGGGCGGTCCGCCAGTGTTGAGAACTGCCCATTGACCAAGTTGATCATAAACTTAATTTAAAGTTGATTTGTTAGACAGCCTTTCTCCAGATATATGGTAGAGAACCCTGAGAAAATTCCTACCATGAGAAGTCTCCCAGACACAATAAATGATGTTTGAGCAATAGCAAATCCCACCATCTTGTAAACCTCTCATTTAATTGAGATAATGAGACCCAACAGCCATGTCCATTCTTGATTGTTCTTCTAGGATGTTTCTTTCACTTTTGGATCCTTGTGGCTTATATATGGCTCATGAGTTAGGTGCCCCAGCTCATTTTGGTGTCATTCTCGTTCTCCATAAATGGCGTGAGCCTGCATAAGACCCAACAAGCATCACAACCTTCAAATAAGTGAAAGATCATTTTGTGCTTTTACTTGCAACTAAGGGTGAAGGTTGATGTCACGAATCAGAGGGTATGAACCCACCATGCCACGCATCCTACCTCCTCTAAGGGCATTGTCTAAGTGAACCCCTCATTCTTCACAGTTCCCCTAGTAGTGGGGATAGACTTTCCCGAGAGGAACACCAGGTTGCTACCTCTTGAGGAGGACAGGTACACGAGGCAGCTGGTCCAGGCGTACCAGGAGGTATCTGAGCAAGGTACCAGAGGTACAAACGTAGTTAGCAGGCTGAGTCATAACCAGAAGCAACAGTAAAGGACCGAAGGATGAGGCAGAGGCGACGTCAAACAAGCAAAAGGTCAGGGCAGTCCGGGTCGGCAACAGGAGAGTCAAGGCAAGCAGGCAGGGATCAAACATGTAGGGGAGTCCAGGAACACAAGCAGGGGTCAGGTACATAGAAACACCAGAAGATAAATTGGCAACCTTTGCAGGACACGAGGACCTTGACACTCAGGCATCTGGGAAGGGGGCTTAGCCACTTATATACATGAAGGAGGGCTAGGATTGGTCAGCAAGGTCACATGATCTAACCCACAAACCACAGAAAGTGATGGGCGCCGGCCCTTAAGGAAGTTCTGCAGGGAAGAAGCAGCAAGCATGCTTTGGCCAAGGATGAAGGGAAACTGTGGAGTGGATCCCAGAACAAACAATATCTGCAAGTACAGAGTCCAGGACTGCAGCAGTGAATAGGCAAGCACAGGCAGCAGAGCACCGCTGAACATGGTACCCAGGACCGTGGCAGAAAGCAGGAGAAGACAATTTCTGATGGAATTAGTAAAATATAGTTGGATAATCTGTCACGCGAGGTCGGCGTCGCGCTCCCTCTGCACGACATCGCCGGACCTCTCCGCCCCCCTAGAGACGAGCAATAGGGAATTGAAGTGCTGGTCTTGTCAGCCAGCACTTCATGAGTTAATTCTCTGTTTGGGTTTAGCCATGTGGTGCTGATCACACCACATGGCTACTTTGCATATTGTTTGGACAGCTTGCTCCGCCTCAGGTCATGTGATGCTGGCCACATCACATGATCCTGGGTGGGCTATTTAAAGATGGCAACTGCCTCACTCAGATGCCTGTGATTAGTTTATACTTTTGATCAGTGCTTGTGCGACCTTGTGTTTGGGATTTGCTATTTGGACTCTGACTTTGGACTTGGACTTGGACCTCTCTTCTCTTGACCCCTGGTATTTACGCTATCTCCTGTGTTTGACCCGGCTTGCTGACTACTCTATCATTGTGTTTGTTCCGTCTGTGTTTTGTCTCTCCCTGTGTTCCCTTTCCCTCCCTCTGCACTTACCCAGTATAGGGAACGTCTTCGTGGTTGTCCGCGGCCGCCTAGGGCCGTTTGAGGCAAGTAGGTAGGGAAAGAAGGGGGGTTCCAGTACAGGGCACACCTTCCCTTGTCTTCCCCGTGACAGAATCACAGGCCGTATCATATGGAGCAATTGCGGGTGCTCACGGACCAGGTTCAGGGTATGGCGCAGATGATCCAGGACCTGGCCGAGAGGCTCCTACATCAGGAGCAGCTACAACCTGCACTAGTAGCGGCTCCCTCCACATCTAACCCCATTGTGGAACCTCATGTTAAATTGCCGGATCGGTTTTTGGGGGACCGGAAAACTTTCCGTTCCTTTAAGGAGAGCGTAAAATTGTATTTTCGCTTACGTCCTCACTCCTCGGGTGCCGAGCAGCAGCGGGTAGGAATAATTATTTCCTTGCTGCAAGGTGATCCGCAGGAATGGGCCTTTTCTTTACCGCCTGACTCCCCAAGCTTGCAGTCTGTGGAAGCATTTTTTCAGGCCTTAGGCCTATTATATGAGGAGCCTGACTTGACTTCTGTAGCTGAGACTCAGCTCAGAGACATTCGGCAGGGTAACCGTCCAGTAGAGGATTACTGTGCTGAGTTTAGAAAGTGGTGTGTTTCCTCTGGATGGAATGACCCTGCTTTGAGAAGCCAGTTTAGGGTGGGGCTGTCTGACCATCTTAAGGACTTACTTGTCAGTTACCCTACTCCTGACACCCTAGAGGCGGCCATGACACTAGCCATTAAACTGGATCGTTGAATAATGGGAGAGTGGAGTTTTGTACTCCTGAGGTTGTATTAACTGTAGGAATTACCCATACCGAGACTTGTTCCTTCCTTGTATTAAAGGATTTACCTGCCGACCTTGTTTTAGGTCTGCCATGGTTACAGGACCACAACCCTGTGATCAACTGGTCGGTAGGTGAATTGGAAAAATGGGGAATGAATTGTGACAAATGTTGTAAATCAGTATTGCTGTTTGGAGGTACCACTGAGTCTCTTTCCTTGCCCAAGTATATCGGCGATTTTTCGGACGTTTTTTCCATGTCCGAGACTGAGTTCCTCCCTCCTCACCGGCAATATGATTGCGCCATCGACCTTATTGAGGGATCCAAATATCCCAAAGGTCGCATTTATAATCTCTCTACTCCTGAACGTCAGTCCATGAGGGATTATCTCAAGGAGAGTCTGGCCAAGGGTCACATCCGGCCTTCAGTTTCTCCCATGGGGGCAGGTTTTTTCTTTGTTGGTAAAAAGGATGGAGGATTGAGGCCCTGTATCGATTACAGGGAGCTCAATAAAATCACTGTTAAAAACAGATACCCGTTGCCCCTTATTCCTGACTGCTGAATCAGGTCCAGGGGGCCTGTTGGTTCACCAAGCTGGATTTGAAGGGGCATACAACCTAATCAGGATTCGTGAGGGGGACGAATGGAAAACTGCTTTTAATACCCCGGAAGGTCATTATGAGTACTTGGTAATGCCTTTTGGGTTAAGTAATGCTCCGGCAATTTTCCAAAACTTTGTCAATGACATTTTTAGACCATTTATTGGGAAATTTGTAATTGTCTATATTGATGACATCCTGATTTTTTCGGCAGACTGGGAAAGTCACGTATCTCACACCAGGCAAGTGCTGGAGGTGTTTGCGTGAAAACAAGTTGTTCGTTAAAGGGGAAAAGTGTACCTTTGGTGTTCAGGAAGTGGCCTTTTTGGGATACATTCTCACCCCTTTTTCTTTCAAAATGGACCCAGTAAAAGTACAGGCCATTGTGGATTGGGTGCGACCTTCCTCTTTGAAGGCGCTCCAGCGATTTCTGGGGTTTGCTAATTTTTATCGTAAATTTGTCAAAAATTTTCTGTGGTAGCCAAACCCATTACGGATTTGACTCGCAAGGGGGCTGATCTGGTCAATTGGCCCCCTGCAGCTATTGAGGCCTTTGAAAGGTTAAAGCAGTGTTTTATTAATGCTCCTGTGTTGGTCCAGCCTGATCAAAGTAAGCCTTTTGTAGTTGAGGTGGATGCGTCTGAGGATGGTGTGGGGGCTGTACTGTCCCAGGGGTCTTCCACCTTAACTAATCTTATGCCATGCGCCTTCTTCTCCCGCAAGTTCTCTCCTGCCGAGAGGAATTATGACATTGGTAATAGGGAGTTACTTGCAATCAAGTGGGCATTTGAGGAAATGGCGTCATTTTTTAGAAGGGGCAGTTCACCGCATTACGGTTCTCACGGATCATAAGAATTTAATGTTTTTAGAATCGGCTAAGCGATTGAATCCTAGACAGGCGAGGTGGGCTTTATTCTTTACTCGTTTTGATTTTTGTGTTACCTTCAGACCCGGGAGCAAGAACGTTAAGGCCGATGCCTTATCCCGAAGTTTCAAGGCGTATCAGCCTCCTGACGTCCCTCCTGAGCCCATCCTGCCAGCTGATATCATCGTGGCCGCTACCTCATCTGACCTCGCTTCTGAAATCTCGGCAGACAACATCTTGCTCCCATTGGTACCCCCAATGACAAATTGTTTGTGCCGGCTCATTTGCGATTGCAACTGCTGGGTGAGTGCCATAATTCTGTTTGTGTGGACATCCTGGCATCAATGCCACCAAGGAGTTGGTCTCTAGGCAGTATTGGTGGCCGTCAATCTCCAGAGATGTTCAGGCTTTTGTAACTGCGTGTAACACTTGTGCCAGGTCCAAGAATACCAAGACACGACCTATGGGTGAGTTACATCCTTTACCCATACCTAGTAGACCTTGGTCACATCTGTCCATGGACTTTATCACAGACTTGCCGTGCTCTGAGGGTAAAACCGTGATATTTGTGGTGGTTGACAGATTCAGCAAAATGTGTCATTTTATTCCTTTGTGTAAATTACCCTCTGCAAAGGTCTTGGCGTCCGTGTTCATGGATAATATTGTCAAACTGCATGGTGTTCCTGAGAAATATCGTTTCTGATAGGGGAGTACAGTTTGTGTCTAGGTTCTGGAGGGCGTTCTGTAATAAGATTGGTATCTCTTTGTCCTTTTCATCAGCCTTTCATCCGGAGACCAACGGTCAGACTGAACGTCTTAACCAATCCGTTGAGCAATATCTCAGATGTTATGTTTCTGATAACCAACATGTGTGGGCCAGATTCCTGTCTCTGGCTGAATTTGCAATTAATAATCGTGTTAATTCATCCTCTGGGATGTCGCCGTTTTTCTGCAATATGGGTTTTCATCCACGCTTTGGCTCCTGTTCCCCATCTGCGTCGGTTGTCCCAGAGGTCAATGATTTTTCTCAAGAACTGTGCACAGTTTGGGCACAGGTTCAGTCGAACCTGGAAAAGGCCCAAGGAGTTCAAAAAGCTAAGGCTGATAGAAAACGTTCTAAGGGTGTGAATTTTAAGGTTGGGGATAAGGTATGGTTATCGACTAAAAATCTCAACATGAGGGTACCATCCTACAAGTTTGCACCTCGCTTCATTGTCCTTACAGGATCACCAAGGTGATCAATCCGGTTTCTTTTAGGTTATGTTTACCCGACTCCCTTCGTGTTCATAATGTTTTTTCATGTGTCTTTGCTCAAACGTTATGTTGCTCCCGTTGGTCCTGAGGAACAGTCTTCTCCTCCGGTTGAGGTAGCAGGACAAATGGAGCATGAGATTGCCAGAATTGTGGATGTGAGAAGGGTCCGGAATTCCTTCCAGTACCTCGTACATTGGAAGGGGTTCGGTCCTGAGGACAGGTCTTGGGTACCGTTGACCAGGATGCATGCAGACTCGCTCATCCAAAAGTTCCATCTGCAGCATCCCGATAAGCCTGCTCCCGCTGGTAAGGGTCCGGTGGCCCCTCGTGAAGGGGGGGGTACTGTCACGCGAGGTCGGCGTCGCGCTCCCTCTGCACGACATCGCCGGACCTCTCCGCCCCCCTAGAGACGAGCAATAGGGAATTGAAGTGCTGGTCTTGTCAGCCAGCACTTCATGAGTTAATTCTCTGTTTGGTTTAGCCATGTGGTGCTGATCACACCACATGGCTACTTTGCATATTGTTTGGACAGCTTGCTCCGCCTCAGGTCATGTGATGCTGGCCACATCACATGATCCTGGGTGGGCTATTTAAAGATGGCAACTGCCTCACTCAGATGCCTGTGATTAGTTTATACTTTGATCAGTGCTTGTGGCGACCTTGTGTTTGGGGATTTGCTATTTGGGACTCTGACTTTGGACTTGGACTTGGACCTCTCTTCTCTTGACCCCTGGTATTTACGCTATCTCCTGTGTTTGACCCGGCTTGCTGACTACTCTATCATTGTGTTGTTCCGTCTGTGTTTTTGTCTCTCCCTGTGTTCCCTTTCCCTCCGCTCTGCACTACCCAGTATAGGGAACGTCTTCGTGGTTGTCCGCGGCCGCCTAGGGCCGTTTGAGGCAAGTAGGTAGGGAAAGAAGGGGGGTTCCAGTACAGGGCACACCTTCCCTTGTCTTCCCCGTGACATAATCTAAAAAGAGTGCAGAGAGGCAAACATATGATAAAATTGGACAATAAGGGATATTGTGAAAGATGATTGGTTGCTCACTTGGGAGTATTGTGACAGTCACAACAGCTGTAAAGCCTATCATTTCAATTCCAGTAGGGGCTTGCAGGGAAGAATAGTCTGAGTTTCTTCCCACTGTTGCTGTCAGCCGGCCCATAAATGTTACTGCCAAACTTCTTGTGTCAGGTCATGGGCTGTGGCGAACCGAAGTCTCCAAAACCATT
>ONZH01021423.1:0-25686 GCA_900303285.1 Rhinella marina
CAGTATCAGGGTTAGGGGTTCCAAGGTTAGAGGTCAGTACCAGGGTAGGGGTCAGGGGCCTGTATTAGGGCTAGGGGTCAGGCAGGGCCAGTATTGAGGGTCAGAGACCAGGGTTAGGGGTAAGGCAGGGCCAGTATTGGGGGTCAGGGGCCAGTATTAGGGTTAGGGTAAGGCAGGGCCAGTATTGGAGATCAGAAATAGGGAGGCAGGGGTCAGTATTAGGTTTAGGGCTGAATGTAGAGAGTATAGGGAGAGGGCAGTTTATACTTAACTGTCCAGGTGCGGTCCCACGATGCAGACCCGGCCTCTTCTGACCAGTCTGCTCCTGAGGAACGTCGCAGACGGCGCGATTACGTCATCGCGCCGCCTATGTCACATCAGTGCGCCGGCCACCGGGAACAGCGGAGCAGGGAACCAGAGGTTCCCTTGTTCCGCCGGCACTGGCTGCTGCAGGGACAATTGTATCTGCATCTAGTGGATGCAGATACAATTAAATTCAGTAGCCACAGCTGCCCTGAGCCCTCCTGCCCCCCGGCCCTGCCCGCCCCTGGGCCCACCTGATATTTGCGCAGGGCGGCCCATCTTTTCAAAATATCCTGCGGCCCACCGGGCAAATGCCCGGTCTGGCAGATGGCCAGTCCGGGCCTGCTCAGAGCTGACCTTCCACAGGAAAGTGGCCCAGCACGGGACACCTTCCTCAACCAGTTTGTAAAGTTAAAGAAATGTACTCATCTTAACTGAGAGCCATTCCTCTAAGTTATGAGCAGCACTGCTGTCCCAATACTGTACTACTGTCTCTGCAGAGTAGAAGACACAGAAGGGAAGATAATGCCAGCCTGGGTGCAACGGTAAAATCTGGCCACTAGATGGTATTCTTGCACCATAAATGGGACTCTGTACTTCTATATGGCCAAGAGCAGAGTGAAGATAGAACTGCTGCCCCTTGTGATGTGAATGGTGAAATGTGCTTTAGCATTATTGTTTTGAAAATAGATAGGAAGAACCCAAATAAAATCCCAGGCCTGGAACCTTGTTGTCCACTCTGAACATGCTGCATATTAAAGATTAATTGCCATCAGGACAGCACGAGGTGACAGTGGAAAGGAGAGCTAACCTGAGCATTGGAGAGACAGCCATGCCTTTGTTGTGCAGAGTGTGTAAAGACAGGAGCACATAGTGATGGAGGTGCAGACTAATGTCTCATTTATATGTCAGTGTTTTGGTCAGTAATTTACGTCAGTGATTTTGAGCCAAAACCAGGTGTGGCTCTAAACACAGAACAGGTGCAGATCTTTCCATTGTATATTATATCTGTGCAGGCTCCAATCCTGGTTTTGCTGTTGATGAGCCACCAGAGGTAACTCCAGGGACTGGGTGTGGAGAACTGGCTGGCAGGGGAGTATGTTCTGCTGCTTCATACATAGTAGTGAAATGAACGCTGTCTGCCAAAGAGTAGATGCTGAGGACCAAATGCTGCAGCACGGGTCAGGTGTAGGCATAGCCTGGAGTCAAGTGAATGCCAGATACCCCAGGGACGAAAGGTATCCAAAGCAAGAGACATTGGAGGAGATTTCTCAAACTGGTGTAAAGTAGAACTGACTTAGTTGCCCATAGCAACCAATCAGATCCCGCCTTTCATTTTTCACAGCTCCTTTGGAAAATGAAAGATGGAATCTCATTGGTTGCTATAGGCAACTAAGCCAGTGCTATTTTACACCAGTTTGATAAATCTCCCCCATTATTCCCACCATCTGACCCTGTGATCATATCTGCCATACAGAACCCAACACTCCTTCTAATGTATGTTTACCAAGTGTATGTGTGAGTATTATGTACTGCTCGGATCACTGTTGATTTTCAGGTCATAAGCTGAAAATGCAACTGTATTATGTATGTATGCATGACATTGATAATGAGAATTTGATATGCACTTGCAGTTGTATCTTTTGTCACTGCTATTTGACTGTGATGTCTATATTGTCCCTGCAGAAGGGGGTGTTTTGGGGTTGGAGGGAGTTTTCTCAGTTGTTTTTTATTTACTTATAAAAGTAACATAGTAACATCTAATATATAAAGCTGAGTGTATGTGTGTGTGTGTGTGTGTGTCCGCTAAAGGAATCCGCACCACTGCAGCTACAATCACAAAATTTGGCACACATGTACATCAGGTGTCCGGAAGGTTTTAGAACAGTTTTCAGCTCTCCAGGACCTGAGATATTCAGGTCCTCCAGGTTCCTGAGATATTCCCAAAAAATGCATTAGCCAATAGTAGCCTGGTCACATGACCCTTATCAGCCAATAGAAGCTCACAGGCACACATCAGGTTTCTATGACAACCTAGCCAGTTCACTGGAGTAGGTCTGCAGGCAGAGCACTGTGGATGAAAATGGTAAAGGGGTATTCCGGTTACCATAACTATAACTTATGTTTTAGACTAACTCATCATCAATCATTACTTTATATAATGTAGATTTCACATATTTACCGTTCAGTAGTAATAAAAGATGTATTCTTCCACTGCTACCCACCTTCCTCCTAAATTACTATGGCATCGACCTGTAATTCAGGCCACCGTCAAAAGAAGGACTTAAAAGCCCCACCCCCAGGTCCCACTAAGTCACGCCCCTGACTCAGTCAGGCCATGCCCCTTCCATGCCGCATTTGACCGGGATTAAAAATATAAGTAAAAATCACCTTCTGTCAGCTGCAGGGGTGGGGGGAGGGTGACTTTCTCCCTGTAGCTCATTGATCAGAGTGTATAGTGCTTCTGATGAGTGAGCTGTTCAAAAGGACATCCCTGTGTCCATCCAGGTCCTGTGCATGACAGAGGACAGGGAGTCTGAAAGCCAGACTGTAAAGCCTAAAACAAGACCTCTGGCCACCCTAGGGCCAGGCTGATGTTAGGGTGGCCAGATGTCCGGCTTTAGGCTGGACAGTCCAGTTTTCTGGCTACCTGTTCTCCGTCCGACACAGTGACTGGACAGACACAGGGTCCACCCTTTCAGTAGCTCAGACTCAGACAGCTTCTCCTCCGTGTCTTCACAGAGCCAGGGGATAATGGTCTCATGTTTAGTGGTGTGTCTTCATGGGAACTGGGGGCGCTGTTTCACGTTTGGGGGAATGGCCGGTGAGGTCTGACTTTCTGGGGTGAAGACAGTGGCCACTCTAGCTGCTGTGGAGGTCACAGTTAAAGGGGCGGGCTGCTGTAGAGGTCACTGTTAAAGGGGCGGGCTGCTGAAGAGGTCACTGTTAAAGGGGCGGGCTGATGTAGAGGTCACTGTTAAAGGGGCGGGCTGCTGAAGAGGTCACTGTTAAAGGGGTGGTCCACTGTAGAGGTCACTGTTAAAGGGCGGGCAGCTGTAGAGGTTTCTGTTAAAGGGGCGGGCAGCTGTAGAGGTCACTGTTAAAGGGGTGGGCAGCTGTAGAGGTCACTGTTAAAGGGGTGGGCTGCTGTAGAGGTCAGTGTTAAAGGGGCGGGCTGCTGCAGAGGTCAGTGTTAAAGGGGCGGGCAGCTGTAGAGGTCACTGTTAAAGGGGCGGGCTGCTGTAGAGGTCACTGTTAAAGGGGCGGGACACTGTAGAGGTCACTGTTAAAGGGGCGGGCCGCTGTAGAGGTCACTGTTAAAGGGGCTGGCCTCTGTAGAGGTCACTGTTAAAGAAGCAGGCTGCTGTAGAGGTCACTGTTAAAGGGGCGAGCACTGTAGAGGTCACTGTTAAAGGGGCGAGCACTGTAGAGGTCACTCTCACAAACAGTAAATTAAATAAATTAAATATACCCGGGCGAAGCCGGGTCCTTCAGCTAGTAGTTTATAAGGCTGAAAAAAGACATCTGTCCATCCAGTTCGGCCTGTTTTCCTACAAGTTGATCCAGAGGAAGGCAAAAAAACCCTGTGAGGTAGAAGCCAATTTTCCCCACTATAGGGAAAAAATTCCTTCCAGACTCCAATCAGGCAATCAGAATTACTCCCTGGATCAACGACCCATCTCTAGTAGCTATAACCTGTAATATTATTACACTTCAGAAATACATCCAGGCCCCTCTTGAACTCTTTTAGTGAATTTACCATCACCACCTCCTCAGGCAGAGAGTTCCATAGTCTCACTGCTCTTACCGTAAAGAATCCTCTTCTGTGTTTGTGTACAAACCTTCTTTCCTCCAGACGCAGATGGGGGATAAATAGATCATGGGAGAGATCTCTGTACTGACCCCTGATATATTTATACATAGTTATTAGATCTCCCCTCAGTCGTCTTTTTTCTAAAGTGAAGAACCCTAATTTTGATAATCTTTCTGGGTACTGTAGTCCACCCATTCCAGTTATTACTTTAGTTGCCCTCCTCTGAACCCTCTCCAGCTCTGCTATGTCTGCCTTGTTCACAGGAGCCCAGAACTGTACACAGTACTCCATGTGTGGTCTGACTAGTGATTTGTAAAGTGGCAGGACTATGTTCTCATCATGGGCATCTATGCCTCTTTTGATGCAACCCATTATCTTATTGGCCTTGGCAGCAGCTGTCTGACACTGGTTTCTACAGCTTAGTTTGCTGTTCACTAAAATTCCTAGGTCCTTTTACCATTACCATTCAACATGTACTGGTGACTTGCATTATTCCTTCCCATATGCATAACCTTACATTTGTCAGTGTTAAACCTCATCTGCCACTTCTCTGCCCAAGCCTCCAGTCTATCCAGATCCATCTATAGCAGTGTACTGTGTTAATTACTTTACACAGTTTAGTGTCATCTGCAAAAATTGATACTTTACTGTGCAAGCCTTCTACAAGATCATTAATAAATATATTGAAGAGAATAGGGCCCAATACTGACCCCTCTGTTACTCCACTAGTGACAGTGACCCAATCTGAGTATGTACCATTAATAATCACCCTCTGTTTTCTATCACTGAGCCACTTACTTACCCACATACAGACATTTTCTCCCAGGCCAAGCATTCTCATTTTATATACTAACCTTTTATGTGGTACCATGTCAAATGCTTTGGAGAAGTCCAGATATACGACATCCATTGATTTGCTGCGGTCCAGTCTAGAACTTACCTCCTCATAGAAACTGATTAAAATTGGTTTGATATGACCGATCCCTCATGAAGCCATGCTGATATGGAGTTATTTGCTTATTTTCATTAAGGTACTCCAAGATAGCATCTCTTAGAAAACCCTCAAACAATTTACCCACGATAGATGTTAAACTTACCGGCCTATAGTTTCCAGGCTTTGTTTTTGGACCCTTTTTGAATATTGGCACCACATTTGCTATGCGCCAATCCTGTGGAACACTCCCTGTCAGTATAAAGTCCTTAAATATCAGAAATAAGGGTCTGGCGATGACATTACTTCTCTTAGGATACGGGGGTGTATGCCACACAGGGCACTTTTAAAGGGGAATTTACTTTTATATTCTGCATTTCATCTGACAGTTTATTTTCCTCAGTGAATACAGTGGAGAAAAAGATATTTAGTAGCTTTGCTTTCTCCTCTTCGCTCTCTGCAACTCCCCCCTCATTACTGTGTAAGGGGCCGACACCTTCAGGTTTATGCTTTTTACCATTTATATAATTAAAGAACATTTTAGGGTTAGTTTTACTCTCTTTGGCGATTAATCTCTCGGTCTCTAGTTTGGCTGTTTTTATTTCTCTTTTTGTCATTTATTGCTTTCTTTACAGTTCTATTTATCCACATTGTTTTTTTCTTGTTTCTAAAGCTTTTATTCCCATAAGGTATGTACCTCTCACAATTAGATATTAGGATGCTTTTAAAAATATCCCATTTTGTGGCTGTATTTCTATTTTTGAGGACTTTGTCCCAGTTAATTAGGTCTATGGCCTCTCTTAGTTGGCTAAATTTTGCTTTTTTGAAGTGTGGTATTTTTGTTCCTCCCTGAAGAAACGCTCTTTTGAATGATAATTAGAAGGTTATTATTTTATGGTCACTATTTCCCAGGTGTCCCCCAACCTGCACATCTGTTGTTCTATCAGGTCTATTGGTTAATACTAAGTCCAGTATGGCCGTCCCTCTAGTCGGGTCCTGAACCAGTTGGGAAAGGTAATTGTCTTTGGTTATTGCCAAGAACCTGTTTCCTTTATGAGATATACAGGTTTCCCAGTCTATATCTGGGTAGTTGAAGTCCCCCATAATAACGAGCTCATTATGATTTGCCGCCTATTTCATTGATTTGATTTGTCGTCTATTTCATTTCGAAGTAGATTTTCTGTGGACTGTTTATTATAAACTCCTATTAGTATTTTATTATTGTTTTGGCGCCATTTATTTCTACTCACAGTGACTCCACATCTTCATGTCCCTCACTTATATCTTCCCGGAGTGTGGGCTTTAGACAGGTGTTAATGTAATTTAGGATAAGTCCCAAATTAGACTTAATACTCAGTTGTCTGTGGTGTTCAAATTATGTTAAATTTCCCCCTTTATGGTAAGAGGGTACGGCCCTCTTACGTAAAGGCAGACCCCTGCCCCTCTACGGTTTTGGCGATCCTTTCTAAACAGACTGTAACCCTGTACGTTAACTGTCCAGTCATAGGTATCATCCAGCCATGTCTCAGTTACTGCCACTATGACATAGTCCTCCTCACACATCACTAATTCCAGTTCACTAGTTTTATTAGTTAGGCTTCTGGCATTAGTGTACATACAAATAAGAGGTTGATGTATATTTTTTCCCCTACACCTTTCCTTCTGCACTGTTCTAGTTCCTCCTTCCATTCCTCCCCCAGTTCCATTACCTTGCCCCAGGTCTCTATCTTCCCTATCTATAATGTAGTTACCCTCCCCCCCAGGCCCTAGTTTAAACACTCCTCCAGCCTTCTAGCCATCTTCTCCCCCAAAACAGCTGCTCCTTCCCCATTAAGATGCAGCCCATCCCTACGGTAGAGCCTGTAGACGACAGAGAAGTCGGCCCAGTTCTCCAAGAACCCAAATCCCTCCTTCCTACACCAGTTCTTGAGCCACTTGTTAACCTCCCTAATCTCCCGCTGCCTTTCTTGTGTGGCTCGTGGTACAGGCAGTATTTCGGAAAACACTACCTTTGAGGTCCTTGCCCTAAGCTTATGCCCTAAATCCCTAAAATCATTTTTGAGGACGCTCCACCTACCTCTAACTTTGTCATTGGTTCCGATATGGACCATGACTGCTGGATCTTCTCCAGCCCCTCCCAGTAATCTGTCAACCTGATCAGCGATGTCCCGAACTCGAGCGCCAGGAAGGCAACACACCATTCGACGATCCCGGTCTTTGTGAAAGATTGCCCTCTCTGTACCCCTAATAATTAAATCTCCCACTACCAGCACCTGTCTGGTCTGCCCTGCTCCCTGGTCCCCTGCTTACTGGAGCTGACATTCCCCTGACTGGCAGAGGAATTGTCCGGCTGCAGCAGTGCTCTCCCTGAAGTGGTATTCCCCTCATCTGCCAAACTTGCAAACTTGTTGGGGTGAAGTAGTCTAAAAAAAATTCAACTGTGTATATACACATTTGAGTCACATTATTATGCCCACCGGCTAATATCCAGAGTAACCGCTGTGTACAGCACAGACAGCAGCTAGATGGGCTGGGAATAACTCAATAAGATTCTGGTAGGTTGTGACAGGAATCTGGAGCCATGCTAACTGCAGTGCATCCCACAGGATCCATAGAGCGAACACAACGATTGAGATGGTCCCAGAGATGCTCAATCGGGTTCAAGTCTGGGGAATTAAGGGGCCAGAGTAGTACTTGGAAGTCTTGGTAATGCTCTTCCAACCAATGTGGGACATTTCTAGCTGTGTCACTTGTCACATATTCTTGCTGGAAGATCGCTTCCACCTCGGAGAACACAATCAACCTGTAAGGGTGTACGTGAGCTGCAAGGATGCATTCATACCCAAATCAGTTGAGAGTGCCTTACACATGGATAGTGTAAGAGAATGTAACCAAAACATTCCACAGACCATAACGTTACCACAACCAGCTTGAGTTCTTCCAGTAATGGTTGCAGGGTGCTTGTTCTCAGTTTCTCACCTGACATGCCAACATCCATCCATTCGATGAAGCAGAAGGCAACCCTTTGCCAATCAGTGGAGGTTCAATTCCAATACTGCTGCAAAAATGGAAGCCTTTTCTGCCAATGAAACTTGGCAGAGGTACAATGACCATCTGTCTGCTTCTGAGATGCATACGCAGTAGGGTTCACCGAACTGTTGTTTTAGACACGTCTAGTAGTCCACTCTTTCATTTTGGTGGTGGGCAGCTCCATTGTAGTCTGCCGGTCCCCTCACTCACCTTCGTAGCCAGTGTTCACCTTTCACAACAATGGCGCCTGGTGCTCCACAGTTTCCACATTGCTTATTCGCAGTAGTACCATTGGTCCACTTACGATACACTTTCACCACAGCAGCATGTTCACAAGCTGCAGTTCAGTTTTAGAATGACTGCTACCTTTGACTTAAAAGCCAATAGTCAACTCTTTTTGCAACTCTGAAAAATCTCCCCTTTACCCATGACAGCTATGAGGGATATGTGTGCAGACAGCCTATCTTACACTTTATATACCCACTGAGCCAGCTCACAACACGTGACTTACTTCATGAAATATGCACTGCCGATGTCAAAAGTAGGAAGTGGTCATAATATATGTTTAGTTGCTGCTGGTAACCATCAGGCTTGAGTACCTCTTTGTGGGTTTAACCATCAAGCTTTGTGTCCTGTACAGTCAACGAACAAGCTCACAGACTGCCTTTTCATGATAATACTCGGGCCTTGCTGCACCATACCTCTGTGGCAGTTCTCCAACACTGTACCCCTGTCAGTTCTCAGGCCATCATCTCCTCACTCCGTGTCCATCCCACCCATCGATCCTCACAGAGTAATTAAAGCTCAGGCATCTTTATTCTAATAGGCGATAGTAGGTGCAACGACCGGGGTGCCTAGGTTGCTACGGGGGCGACCCTTTCCCCCTCCAGGGCCCTCTAAAGTGTTTCCCTTTATGTCCCAGTGGTAGGAGTGCCAAGGGGATTTAGGCCACTCACGTCTTTAGTGGTGTTGTCACGGTGTTCCTACCTCGTGAGACGAACAGGCCCCAGGCGGTGGCTCCGGCTGCAATAAATTTACTAGGAGTAGTAATTGAGGGTCGTCCGGTGGGAATGATGCGCAGACTTGTATGAATGGTCCAACGTAGTTTTATTAACTTATCTTGGTAGGCAGATAACTAGTTTCATTCCTCAACTTGGTGTCCAGCAAGTGCAGCTATTACTTATACTTGGCAGATGCTTGGAAATTCAGGTTTCAGGCTTCCTGTTCTAAGCTGAGGCTACCTCTTAAGTCTGGCTTCCCTTGAGAGTATTGTAGTGCCTTATTGCAGGCTATATTACTTTAGGGTACAGCAGAGCTGAAGGTGCTCCACTGTCCTTCACATGTCCTCCCTGATGGGGTACAGGGGACAACTCACTGACTAAAAACTGTCTTAACTGTCATTTCCTCTCACTCTGCAGGAAGTTGGAAGAGATTAACTTCTCTCCAACAGAGGGGGTCAGAATGGACTAAGGACTGTACCATTCTGATAAAACTACATCTGAATCTGCCATAGTATTTACTGACACCTGCTGGTACACCAGGTACATTACATGGGAAACAGTTGCATAACATTGAATATAATACATATTAATGCTGGTGATGACATTAATGCACGGAATTACGTTTTCAAAGTAACATACAGATAGAAGCTGGTTATGAAGAGTTGTAACACTACTCTGGGGTGTTACATTCCCCCTTACTTAAAGTCAAGCCGTCCTCGGCTTGTGCTTAAGATTAGCATACAGGATTAGGATATAGAAAAGCTTACAGGGAATCCAATAAGTACCATGTGCTGCATGAAATAGATACATATAAATGACATTACATACATATATAGACAATTGAGCTACTATGTTGGTACGTTCCTGCCTTGTGAGTAGGGTGTCCGATCTCTGTTATCCCCTCTCAGCAGATGAACAACCTATGTAAACTGCACTAAGCAACCATTTCTGACTGACTCTGAATATTCTGGCCATGAATACCAAAGAAAGCATGGGGGTGTCTTCACTCTGTAATCCCACCATTGTGAAATGATAAGCCCGCAAACAGAAGGGTGGCTTCATTCTGTAATCCCTTCAAAGCACCAAGGCCTTATAATGCTTTACGCTTTGTCACCTTGATGTCTATCTGTAGCTACAAGTTATTTTTTCCTGGAGGCGGTGCACGAGGCCTCAGGACATAGTGAACTAGGAGGAGGAAATCTGCCAGTCCTGCCATAGTTCTAGTGAGAGACTATTCTCTCCTGACACATATAAGACTCATCTATAGCAGCGAGGATAACCCTGAAGGAATAAAGAGAAAACAACTGCTTGTGACTCTAACACCTGGCTACCATGAACCGCTAGTGTGAATGTCCTCAGAGGCAGCATATATATCTGAGGTAGAGTCAAGTAAGGTGCTAACTATCCGGCTAAGTGCATGACCATACATTAAAGTGCATTTGAGGACACATTGTGGCACCTGCAAAGAAACACACACAATGGGCAATATTCTTGAACGTTGCTGAAATATAAGATATTAGTGCAAACATTTAAGTGCAAATATATTAAAGGCATAATATAGGATATCTGTGGTTACATTCAAGTCCATCTTTTCTTCTTCTTTGGCTTGGAACTGGAACAACTGAAGAAAAAGTCATTTGTAATCCAAATGAGGTGGAAGACAACTCAAATAGGTTGTATTCCTCCTGGGTCCCATACTTGAGGGCGCAAAAGTCCTTCTTTAAGCTGTGCAACATCCTCATCGCTGTGACTGCTAGCTCTGGTGCTCTCTGCAGCTGTAACTCCGGCAGAAACATCATCTGCGATCTCCTGGTGGCCTTCTGTGGCAGAACTTGGAATTGAAGGATCACTGTCTTCTGGAGGATCCTCTGCAAGCCTTGGCTTTTTCCTTGTAGCGGACAAATTCTTGAGACAGCAATAAAGGATAGACCCTTGGTCTTTCATAGCAAGGAGCTCCGCATTTGGCGATGGTTCCGGAGTGCATGGAGCAGTATCACTGGACTCCTCATTTACGCACACCACAGTACAGTGCTCCTGTGTGGTGGGTTCAAGCTGTACAGCATCAGAAGTAGTAGGCCTGGAGATTTCGATAGTGGCAGTGATAATGGCCACAGACTGGCTCTTTTCTGGCTTGGCTACTTCAGTAGTCAGGGGCAACTGTGGTAACAGTCGCCTGGCAGATGGCGCGGTGCTCCCTAATGGAGGGACTGGAAGTCTTCTTCGCTGTTGCTGCCGCAGTTGAAAGTCTCTAGTGACAATGGCCAAAGGGCAGTCCTTCTCTGACCCCATTAAGGCAGTAGGTAGAGGCATGATGCATATGGCTGCAGCAGCTGCTGGTGCCTCCTGCATCAGGTGATAGGTGGCCAGGGGATTAAATATAAATTTGCTGGCTGTAATTTGACCCACCTGGAACGCTGGTGGGGTAGGCAACCCAGGAATGAGAGGCTCCGGCTCGCTGGTCGGGGGTCTTGGTCCCGGTACGCTGGGGCCTTCTCTTTCTCTGCTTTGAGGCACCATGAGGTTTTGCCGTAGCGAGTAATCTCTCCTCCGGGGCGGCGGAGCGGGAGCTGCAGCCGCCCCCACCGCACCAGCCGGCGCGGCGGGTGTTTCTTGAGGCTTCTCGGGCTGGGAGTCTCGGTTCCACTGTGCCCAGTATATTTCCTCGGGCTTCTCTTTAAGCTCATAGGGGTCAGTGCCCCAAATCATTCCGCCCCAGTCAGGGCCACGTTGGCGAGACGCCATCTTCCTTGCGTCCTCTCTTGCGCTGACTGGATCTCGAGCGGGAGGCGGAGTAAAGGGGGTGGAGTCTTCTCTCTCCATGCTCCCCACAGTGAATTCCCGGCGGGCTGGATTGGATTTTCCCGCGCTACAGGGGGGCGTGCCATGGTTTTCCCGCTCTTGAGGGGGCGGTTTCTTTTCTTCTGAATGAAGAAGCTGCGCCAATAACGAAAAAATGGCGTTGTTAACCCTTCTGGTGCCGGCGCGCAGCGTTTTGCGCCGTCTGCACCGCAGCAACTGTAGTAAAGTCATTTTTAGGGAACATCTGTCAAATTTCCTGGCCTTGTTGATAAAAGGCAATTAGCTTAAAGTCTGTTTTAGGGATGGCTGAACTGTGGCCTTAACGGTATAGGCAAGTCAGACTCATCCTGTTCGTGACGCCATTTTTGCAACGACCGGGGTGCCTAGGTTGCTACGGGGGCGACCCTTTCCCCCTCCAGGGCCCTCTAAAGTGTTTCCCTTTATGTCCCAGTGGTAGGAGTGCCAAGGGGATTTAGGCCACTCACGTCTTTAGTGGTGTTGTCACGGTGTTCCTACCTCGTGAGACGAACAGGCCCCAGGCGGTGGCTCCGGCTGCAATAAATTTACTAGGAGTAGTAATTGAGGGTCGTCCGGTGGGAATGATGCGCAGACTTGTATGAATGGTCCAACGTAGTTTTATTAACTTATCTTGGTAGGCAGATAACTAGTTTCATTCCTCAACTTGGTGTCCAGCAAGTGCAGCTATTACTTATACTTGGCAGATGCTTGGAAATTCAGGTTTCAGGCTTCCTGTTCTAAGCTGAGGCTACCTCTTAAGTCTGGCTTCCCTTGAGAGTATTGTAGTGCCTTATTGCAGGCTATATTACTTTAGGGTACAGCAGAGCTGAAGGTGCTCCACTGTCCTTCACATGTCCTCCCTGATGGGGTACAGGGGACAACTCACTGACTAAAAACTGTCTTAACTGTCATTTCCTCTCACTCTGCAGGAAGTTGGAAGAGATTAACTTCTCTCCAACAGAGGGGGTCAGAATGGACTAAGGACTGTACCATTCTGATAAAACTACATCTGAATCTGCCATAGTATTTACTGACACCTGCTGGTACACCAGGTACATTACATGGGAAACAGTTGCATAACATTGAATATAATACATATTAATGCTGGTGATGACATTAATGCACGGAATTACGTTTTCAAAGTAACATACAGATAGAAGCTGGTTATGAAGAGTTGTAACACTACTCTGGGGTGTTACATAGGCATCTCATGCAGTTCACACCACTGAAACCTTCCACAGCGTCAGGCTCTAGCTGGGCTGGAACCTCATCCTGCATGCTGGCATCTGGAGAAATTGCCAGTACTACTGCTTATAGAGGTCTGCAGCCTCTTGCAACCTGGTATACAAAGTCTTTTACTTATGGTGGGGAGGAATAGCGTTACCCTTCTACATGCTACCATAATTATATACTGCATTGACTTGATCTTATACAGATTTAAAGGGGTATTGCCATCTCACAAATGTAGTTTGTATAGTTAGATATAGCTATACCAATATTATTACTAATAGAATGTATTTATATATAATGTACAGTTTAGAAGATTTGCCTATTTGTATATCCATTGTCCCACACACATCAGTCAGGCCGTTGCCCCTAGTTACGGCCACCGCAGCCATGTAGTAGTGGTGGCCGGCTTGCTCCTGTTCAAACCCGCTCTGAGGTAACTGCTGTATTGTGAATGCACATTGCATGAGCATGAGGAGACACATCTTAGGGTTGTAGCATTTTTGTCTGCGCTTCCAAAACACAGAGAAACGTATCCTGTTCCAAGATCAATTCATCTTTATGGAGCAGGATCCGTTTATAAAGTCTGCGGTTTGGACGGATCCTGACCATTGCGTTTTGGACTGGTAGCGTCCAAAACGCAGATGTGAAAGTACCCTAAGATGTGTGTCTGCATGCTCATGCAATGTGCGTTCACAATACATCAGTTACCTCAGAGCATGTTTGAAAAGGAGCAAGCCGGCCACCACTACTACATGTCCACGGTGGTCGTAACAAGGGGCAACGGCCTGACTGATGTGTGTGGGACAATGAATATACAAATATGAAAATCTTCTAAACGGTACATTTTATATAAATACATTCTATTAGTAATAATATTGGTATGGCTATATCTAACTATACAAACTACATTTGTGAGATGGGAATACCCCTTTAAGTATGAATCAATATAGATTGTGTTTTCTTTCTCTGTGAGTCACTAAAGTGGCATTAAGAGTGATTAGTCAGTACAAAATTGCAAAATTGCAGTGTGCCAAGGCAAGAGATGGCCCCTGAACTGCATTTCTCTTGATTCCGTACAGAATTTTGGATGGATGCTTCATTAGCTCTTACAGATCATGAGTCATAAAGACACATGTTCTTGAAAGCTGGATTTGTTCAAAATATCCCACTCACTTTAGGCCTGAAACATATCAAACACATGAACAGAAAACTAATAATAGCAGCTGCACACATTAAAGAGGACACTATCTTTGTCTTAGTAACTACTTGCATCCTCCATGTAATAACAATTCGGGGTCATCTATTCTTATGACTCTATATTGAGCCATTTATTTTTCCTGCTAGAAGTTATGAATCAATTGCTAGCATTTTGCTATGAAGGTCCAATGGGAGTCACCAGTTAGGTGTGTGTTCCTGCACAGTCTGACAATGGCAACACTAACTGGATAGTGTCAGACTCTGCAGGGACACACCCCCAACTGGTAACACCATAGGTCCCAACCTTCATGAAATCGGCGATACAGTCCTAGTTTTTCCCCGCCGTAGCTCCATCCCAGTTGGTTGCCTACATGTCCTGCTATGCCCACCTGGCCCTTAGTAACAGCCATTAGCAAGAGATGAAGGATCTGTGGATGTCACTGTCATGTGATCAGTGCAGGATGGGCACAGCTCAACAGAGGAGAGTAGAAGGGGTGATGAAGGAACTGTGATGACATCACCATTGTGTGATCAGTGCAGGATGGGCGGAGCTCAGCACTGGAGAGAAGAAGTGGTGATGAAAGACCTGTGATGACACCATCAAGCGGTGCTCAGCAGTGAAGAGAAGAGGTTGTGAAGGACCTGTGATGAAGTCCTGTGACAGGAGGGGACAAAATTTTGCATGCAGGAGAAGAAATAGAAGAAGCATGGATTCAGTGTAAGAGCCAGGGAAATGAAGCTGTCTCATTTTATGCCTGCTCCTCCCATAATGTCCTCTGATAACACTTAATAACAACCAGGACATGCTAGGATTTGTAGTTCCCTCCTCGTATACCTCCTCCTCATCCATTAATTTCCTTTGATATCACATAATAATGGCCTGGACATGCTGGGAGTTGTAGTTCTTTGCTCTTATACTTCCTCCCTGTAATGTCCAGTAGCAATCTCTTGGAGGCAGTGAGGAAAAGCTTTAACTATCACAAGTAGGCAACAAGTTTAGTGAGTGAAACAATCATTTATGTTATGGATTTCTACTGTAATTTGACTGATGCTGTTATATAGATTACGGTACCTCACACGGGGGGCGGGTGAACGTGCTGAAGATCCACACGAATTTCCGTGCAGATTTCTGTAGGTTTTGCACCTATACAGTGCCAATTTCTAACAGCAGTGTTTGGTGCAGATTTCATGTGGTTTTGCCAAAGATCTCACCCCTTATTAGAAAAGGGTGAAATCTGCAGCTAAAACTACAAACGCAATTGACATGCTGCGAATTTCTAAATCTACACAACAGCTCAATTTCTGCTTGGAAAACATCTGCTCATATTGTTTAATCTCATAAAAACTTTGCTGGTAATGTACCATGCTGCGCATGTTCCGCTACATGTGCAGGCAGCTTTTGGTTTCCTTTCTGTGTATTGTATTGTCAGGGTGTGATGTCCTCCTTTTTGGGGTTATGAAAATTGCCCCCCTATTGCCAGTACACACCGGGCTGGCGTTAGGTGGGGCCAAACTGGGCAATTGCCCAGGGCCCACATCATCTAAGGGGCCCCCTTTCTTAAAGGGGTTCTGCAGTTGTTTAAAACTGATGATCTATCCTCTGGATAGATCATCAGCATCTGATTGGCGGGGGTCCGACACCCAGGACCCCTGTTAATCAGCTGTTTGAGAAGGCAGCGGCGCTGCAGGAGCGCCGCGGCCTTCTCTGTGTTTTCCTCAGGCCCAGTGACGTCACGACTACTATCAGTGGCCTGGACGCGGCTAAGCTCCATTAATGTGAACAGAGCTTAGCCCCGCCCAGACCAGTGATACTAGTCGTGACGTCACTGGCCTGCGGTAAACACAGAGAAGGCCGCGGCGCTCAAACAGCTGATCGGCGGGGGTCCCGGGTGTTGCAAACCCGCCGATCAGATGCTGATCTATCCAGAGGATAGATCATCAGTTTTAAACAACTGCAGAACCCCTTTAAGGAGGGGGCCCCTTAGATGATAATTAAGTGCTGCTGTTCAGCTGAACGTCCGTGAAAGACAGTGGGCAGACAGCTGAACAGCTGCACTTTAAACTGCAGTTAGGGGGCCAGCTGATTAAACATGCAGGAGCAAGGGAGTCGGGACTCGGGAGCTCCTCCTGTCTTTTAAGCCAGCCGCTGCTGTACTGTGAGGAGGTACAGGGCGCACGATACTCCCAAAGTGTAGGGGGCGCTGTCTGCTTACCAGAGCTCCTGAGCTTAATTTTCTGCTCTCTGTCCCTGATGCTGCAGTGCTGATGGTGGCCTTAACATGCCTCCCCTGGTCAATTTCAACATGGCACAAAATCTCTATATATTTCATATATATCTATCATATTTTTCACTTTATAAGACACACTTTTCCCCCCAAAATGGGGGAAAAGTCAATGCGTCTTATAAAGCAACTGTGCCAAAATCATGGTGGCTAGCGCATTGCAGAAGATGTGTTGGTCGGCCGGCAGGGACGGTGAAGCATGCTGTAGCGCTGGGCAGGCGGCAGCGACGGTGAGGCACACTGTAGTGCAGGGCGGGCAGCGAGGACTGTGAGGCATGCTGTAGTGCAGGCGGCAGGGACAGTGAGGCATGCTGTAATGCAGGTGGCAGGGACAGTGAGGCAAGCTGTAGAGCAGGGCGGGCGGCAGGGCAGCGAGGCATGCTGTAGTGCGGGGTGGACGGCAGGGACGGTGAGGCATGCTGTAGTGCGGGGCGGGTGGCGGGGACTGTGAAGCATGCTGTAGTGCAGGCGGCAGGGACAGTGAGGCATGCTGTAATGCAGGTAGCAGGGACAGTGAGGCACGCTGTAGAGCGGGGCGGGTGGCAGGGCAGAGAGGCATGCTGTAGTGCGGGGTGGGCGGCAGGGACGGTGAGGCATGCTGTAGTGCGGGGCTGGCGGCAGGGACAGTGAGGGATGCTGTAGTGCAAGGTGGGCGGCAGGGACAGTAAGGCATGTTGTAGAGCGGGGCGGGCGGCAGGGACAGTGAGGCATGCTGTAGAGCGGGGCAGGCGGCAGGGACGGTGAGACATGCTGTAGTGTGGAGGGGGGGACGTCAGGGACAGTGAGGGATTTCTTTATACACTTTGGATGTGTATAAAAGTTTAATAAAATATATAAAAATTCTAATCACTCCCTATCTACATAGTAAAACAAACAAAAAATAAACATCATAGCATACCTCCCAACTTTGTAAAGAGACAAAGAGGGACATATTGTGCGGAGTGCCAAATTTTTTCCCCTAACTCCACCCACTATAAGCTAATCACCCAGTCCCCTTACTGTACGGGGATAACAAACACAGTCATGTCACCATACAGGGATAATAAATACAGTGATGTCACCGTACAGGGATAATAAACACAGCGATGTCACCGTACAGGGATAATAAACACAGCGATGTCACCATACAGGGATAATAAACACAGCGATGTCACCGTACAGGGATAATAACCACAGTGATGTCACAGTACAGGGATAATAAATACAGTGATGTCACAGTACAGGGATAATAAACACAGTGATGTCACAGTACAGGGATAATAAACACAGTGATGTCATAGTACAGGGATAATAAACACAGTGATGTCACAGTACAGGGATATTAAACACAGTGATGTCACAGTACAGGGATAATAACCACAGTGATATCACAGTACATGGATAATAAACACAGTGATGTCACAGTACAGGGATAATAACCACAGTGATATCACAGTACATGGATAATAAACACAGTGATGTCACAGTACAGGGATAATAAACACAGTGATGTCACAGTACAGGGATAATAAATACAGTGATGTCACAGTACAGGGATAATAAACACAGTGATGTCACCATACAGGGATAATAACCACAGTGATGTCACAGTACAGGGATAATAACCACAGTGATATCACAGTACACGGATAATAAACACAGTGATGTCACAGTACAAGGATATTAACCACAGTGAAGTCACAGTACAGGGATATTAAACACAGTGATGTCACAGTACAGGGATATTAAACACAGTGATGTCACAGTACAGGGATATTAAACACAGTGATGTCACAGTACAGGGTGTGAGGCAGTGACAGGCCTCACGCTTCATAGAGGTCTGGAGGGGGTGGATGTTCCAGTCCACGTCCCTGTTCCACCACAGGTGAAGCCACCTGGGTGTGGTTGCTGCTGTGATTAACCAGCCCTCAGTGTCAGTCTGGAGAGGAGAAAGGCTGAGGAGGCCTGAGAGGTTAGAGCCTGCGGAGGCTCTGTGTGTGTGGTCTCAGCCAGGAGGGTTGAGGGGCCACAAGGCTCTGTGTAGCCTGGAAGTTTGGGGGGCCCAGTGAGCCTAGGAGAAGAGGGTCACACGGTCATAGTCGGGAGGACTATTGGACCATCTCCCCCAAAGGATACGGTTGGAGTCACAGCCAGGAGGCTGCTGAACTGAACGGCTGAGGAAGCCGCACTTAAAAGCTGTGTGTGAACAGCGTATGTATTTAGGTGAGTTAGCTGAACTATGTTTAGTCAGAGCCCAGCCGGGCAGGTGTTGTTTTTATGATTTGTTTTGGTGTGCTGGTGCCAATAAAACTAAGTAGGACCTGAAAATCCCCGTTTTGTGAAGATATTGTGTGATGTCGACCCCCTGAGAGGATACGATCCCTTACAAGGGATAATAAACACAGTGCAGTCCCCTCACAGAAAGTTAAAAAAATAAAAACCTTATATTTACCTTTTTTTCTAGCTGCAGAATCACCAGCAGGAGATCTTCTTCTCTTGTCGAGAGGGGGCGGAGCCAATGCTGATGACAGCCGGTCCCGCCCCCCCACCCAGACATGAGGCAGAAGGTACGGAGAGAGCTGCGGGGGAAGGGGAAGGATGGCAAGGGGGGGGACTCGGAGGATGAAAGAAGGATGAAAGAAGCAGGCAGCCGATTCCGGCTGTCTGCTTCTTCTTGCAACAGGCAACTGTCTCTGTTGCCAGAGACCGGGACATAGCTCCCCCGTACCGGGACAGCCACTGCAATCCGGGACTGTCCCGCTGGATCCGGGACAGTTGGGAGGTATGTCATAGGCATAATGTCCCAAAACACCCCTAAGGTTAAAATATGAATGTATTTAACCCATATGGTGAATACCATAATGAAAAAAAATCTAAATGGCCAATTCACCATTTTTTTGTTGCTTCACCTCCTCCAAAAAAGGTTATAAAAACAGATCAAAAGGTCATACACACCCCAATATGGTATAAATAAAAACTACAGATCGTTTCGCAAATAATGTACCCTCTCACTGCTTTCTATAAAATAACTATATAATAAAGTTATATAACTATAAAATAAAGTTTTGAGGGATCAGAATATGGTGATAAAAAGAAAAATGTTTTCCAAAGTTTTTAAAACACAAGAAAAACTATATAAATGTGGTATCACTGTAATCGTACTAACCTGGAGAATGGGGGGAACACACATGTTCATATATTCGTTTTCATTCACGGAATTGTCGGAATGTGACTGTGGTGTTATCCCATTATTATTATTTGGGGCCCCACTTTTGATTTTGCCCAGGGCCACATTTTGTCTAAAACCGGCCCTGAGTACACACACACAGAAATAATGACTACTTGTCCAGTTGCAGCCCAGGATGTAATGGATCCATTTTGGTTTGGGCATCATTCCCCGGTCGTGCTCTCTCCACCAGGCAAAATGCAGTGACATTGCCTGCTGGACTGAGTAGAAGAGAGATCGACCCAAGAACCATCCTCAGCCTGTCCTCGTCTACTCACCCCAGCAGGTACAATTATGTCATTGCATTGTGCCTGCTGGGGAGAGAAAAATGTGCTCCGTTCATTGGGAGAAAGTGAGTATTGCTGATTTTTATTTTATTTACACCACTGGTGGCCTTCACGTATATTTGATGGTCTACCGTATTTTTCGCTTTATAAGACGCACCTGATGATAAGACGCACACCAGATTTTAGAGTAGGAAAATAAGAAAAAATATTTTTCATCAGACCTCATACCAGACCCACCATAAATTTCAGGACATCACATCAGACCCCCATATCAGCCCTCCATGTCAGAACCCCATCAGCCCTCCATGTCAGACCCCCATCAGACCTCAGATCAGCCCATCAGCCCACTGTGTCCCCATATCAGCCCACTGTGCCCCCATCAGACCTCAGATCAGCCCACTGTACCCCCATCAAACCTCAGATCAGCCCACTGTGCCCCATCAGACCTCAGATCAGCCCACTGTGCCCCCATCAGACCTCAGATCAGCCCACTGTTCCCCCATCAGACCTCAGATCAGCCCACTGTGCCCCCATCAGACCTCAGATCAGCCCACTGTGCCCCCATCAGACCTCAGATCAGCCCACTGTGCCCCCATCAGACCTCAGATCAGCCCACTGTGCCCCCATATTAGCCCACCGTGCCTCCATCAGACCTCAGATCAGCTCACTGTGCCCCCATCAGACCTCAGATCAGCCCACTGTGTCCCCATCAAACCTCAGATCAACCCACTGTGCCCCCATCAGACCTCAGATCAGCCCACTGTGCCGCCATATTAGCCCACTGTGCCCCCATCAGACCTCAGATCAGCCCACTGTACCCCCAGCAGACCTCAGATCAGCCCACTGTGCCCCCATCAGACCTCAGATAAGACCACTGTGCCCCCATCAGACCTCAGATCAGCCCACTGTGCCTCCATATTAGCCCACTGTGCCTCCATTAGACCTCAGATCAGCTCACTGTGCCCCCATCAGACCTCAGATCAGCCCACTGTGCCCCCATCAGACCTCAGATCAGCCCCACTGTGCCCCCATCAGACCTCAGATCAGCCCACTGTGCCCCCATCAGACCTCAGATCAGCCCACTGTGCCGCCATATTAGCCCACTGTGCCCCCATCAGACCTCAGATCAGCCCACTGTGCATCTGAGGAGGTGGTTGACGATGACGAGACACAGGTGTGTCAGGGGGTGAGGTAGTTGGCAGGGAAGTAAGTCAGAGTGGGGACTCTGAGGAAGAGCTGGGTGATGATGAGGGTGATGATGATGATCCGACTTGGGTGGATCAGGCACAGGAAGTAAGCGGTTCTGAGTGTGAGGCAACATCAGCACCACAACCGGTTGGGAGAGGCAGTGGGCTGGGCAGAGGGAGAAGCAGGGCCCGAGCTACTACTTCCTCAAGTGTTCCCAGGGGTCAAGCTCCAGTGCGCAAAGTTCGATACTCTGTAGTTTGGGAGTATTTTATGGATGAAGAGGGCATTCGACGGGTAGCCATGTGCAAACTGTGCCACACCAAGATAAGCAGGGGAGTCAACAAAAAGTACCTGACCACAAGTAGCATGCGCAAGTATTTGGAGATGAAACACCCAACTAAGTTGTTGGTACTCCAGTCAGCTGGTGACGGTGACACTGCTGCTTCAGCCCGTGTCACATGCTGTCAGTGACCTAGTAGCCCCCGGCCAGGACGCTCCAGCCTCCAGCCCTGCAAGGACCCCTGCAACTCCATATCCCTCCCCCGCCTCCACTCATGTGCCCCAGCGCAGTGTTCAATTGTCGCTACAGCAGACCTTTGACTGCAAGCGCAAGTACACAGCCGTCCACCCCCATGCACAAGCCTTAAACGTGCAGATCAGTAAACTACTGAGCCTGGAGATGCTGCCGTATAGGATTGTGGAAACGGAACTGCTTTCCGCAACCTCATGGAGGTGGCAGCCCCCCGTTACTCGGTCCCCAGCCGCCACTATTTTTCACAAGTTGCCATCCCCGCCTTACACCGCCACGTGTCGGATAACATCATCCGTGCCCTCAGCAACACGGTTTGTGGGAAGGTCCACTTAACCACAGAGACGTGGACAAGTACCGGTGGGCAGGGACACTACATCTCCCTCACAGCACATTGGGTGAACCTGGTGGAGGCTGGGACCGAGTCTGACCTTGGGCCTGCTCATGTGCTACCCACACCCAGAATTGCAGGACCAACTTCAGTGTCTGTTTCACCGGCACATTACGCCTCTTCCTCCACCACCACCCCCCTTCACCTCCCCCTCCTCCTCCTCCAAAAGGCCACATCACCGAGTGTCAATAGCTTAATGCGCAGCAGCACTGCGGTAGGGAAGCGTCAGCAGGCCATGCTGAAACTGCTTAGCTTGGGCAACAAGAGGCATACGGCTCAAGAGCTGTTAGAAGGCATCAGGAGGGAGACGACTGTACGGCTTGTGACGCAGAACCTGCAACCAGGCCTGGTTGTTTGCGACAATGGGCGTAACCTGGTGGCGGCTCTGAAACTTGGTGGACTCACACACGTGCCATGCATGGCACACGTACTAAACATAGTGGTCCAGCGGTTTCTTAAGACCTACCCCGAGCTTCCTGTGTTGCTCACTAAAGTGCGCCGCATCTGTGCACATTTTAGGAAGTCCACCACAGATGCTGCCACCCTCAGGACAGTGCAACAGAGGTTACAACTCCCTGTTCACCGGCTGCTGTGTGACGTTCCCACACATTGGAATTCAACGTTGCAAATGATAGCCAGGGTGTACCAACAGCGAAGGGCAATAGTAGACTGCCAGCTGACAGCTTCCCAGAGAGGTAGTAGTCATGCCAGTCAGCTTCCTCAGGTGTATAATGAGGAGTGGACATGGATGGCTGGTATCTGCCAGGTCTTAGGCCCCTTTGAGGAGGCAACACGTATGGTTAGCAGCGATGCGGACATCATCAGCGTCACCATCCCGCTGCTGTGTCTCCTCCAAAAATCCTTAAAGAACTTAATATCAGAGGATTTAGGCATGTCACATCAGATGGGGGAAGACAGTCCGTTGTCTGCCAGCCAGAGCACCCTCACATCAGTTTCGGAGAGCGAATTACAGGAGTAGGAGGTAGAAGACTCTAGGCCACACTGCAGGGGGCAATTTGATGACAGCTGTTCAGCGGGTATGGGCTGAGGAGGAGAAGGAATTGGAGGTGGAGTAGAGGAGGAGATGGATAGTCAGTCAATTGAGGAGAGGGAAGTGTTGCGCTGTGGGACTGTACCTCACATGGCTGACTTTATGTTAGGCTGCCTTTGTCGCGATCCTCGCGTTAAGACCATTCTGGCCACCAATGATTACTGGGTGTACACCCTCCACCTTCCACGGTGTAAGGACAATTTACCCACTCTAATTCCTGTGGAGGAAAGGACTACAAGGGTCAATTCATACCACAAGGCCCTGGTGCAAAAAATGCTACAAGCATTTCCATCTGACACTGCTAGCGACAGGGGACAGACTGCAGTGGGCCAAGTAATAGGGGAGAGGAGGGGAAAAGGCAGCATGTCCAGCAAGGGCAGGGGTACACTGGGTTAGGCCTTTGCCACCCCAGCCAGAGTTTACTACCCCAGCCAGAGTTTACCACCTGTCCACAGGTTAGGCAGAGTAAGGCGGAACTGTACCACAAGATGGTGAGGGAGTATGTCGCTGACCAGACCAGTGTCCTGAGCGATGACTCCACGCCATACAATTATTGGCTGTCCAAGCTGGACAAATGGCCTCAACTGGTGCAGTACGCCTTAGAGGTGCTGGCCTGCCCTGCCGCTAGCGTACTGTTGGAAAGGGTCTTTAGTGCTGCTGGGGGATAATCACCGACAAACGGACCCGCCTGTCGACTGACAGCGCCGACAGGCTGACGTCGTGGACATCCCCCCACTTCTCATCCCCACCGCAGGAAAGCGGCATGACCACTTTTAGGGTGTATTGGATACACTGTTTTCTCATGTAGGCCCTCAACCGTACTGTTTTCAAGGGTCTGTTCACCAGCAGGCCCTCAACCATACTGTTTTCAAGGGTCTGTTCACCAGCAGGCCCTCAACCATAATGTTTTCAAGGGTCTGTTCACCAGCAGGCCCTCAACCATAATGTTTTAAAGGGTCTGCTTACCAGCAGGCCCTCAACCATAATGTTTTCAAGGGTCTGTTCACCACCAGGCCCTCAACCATAATGTTTTAAAGGGTCTGCTTACCAGCAGGCCCTCAACCATAATGTTTTCAAGGGTCTGTTCACCAGCAGGCCCTCAACCATAATGTTTTCAAGGGTCTGCTTACCAGCAGGCCCTCAGACATAATGTTTTCAAGGGTCTGTTCACCAGCAGGCCGTCAACCATAATGTTTTCAAGGGTCTGCTCACCAGCAGGCCCTCAAAAATAATGTTTTCAAGGGTCTGTTCACCACCAGACCCTCAACTATAATGTTTTCAAGGGTCTGTTCACCAGCAGGCCCTCAACCATAATGTTTTCAAGGGTCTGCTTACCAGCAGGCCCTCAACCATAATGTTTTCAAGGGTCTGTTCACCAGCAGGCCCTCAACCATAATGTTTTCAAGGGTCTGCTTACCAGCAGGCCCTCAAACATAATGTTTTCAAGGGTCTGTTCACCAGCAGGCCCTCAACCATAATGTTTTCAAGGGTCTGTTCACCAGCAGGCCCTCAACCATAATGTTTTCAAGGGTCTGTTCACCAGCAGGCCCTCAACTATAATGTTTTCAAGGGTCTGCTCACCAGCAGGCCCTCAAAAATAATGTTTTCAAGGGTCTGTTCACCACCAGGCCCTCAACCATAATGTTTTCAAGGGTCTGTTCACCAGCAGGCCCTCAACCATAATGTTTTAAAGGGTCTGCTTACCAGCAGGCCCTCAACCATAATGTTTTCAAGGGTCTGTTCACCAGCAGGCCCTCAACCATAATGTTTTCAAGGGTCTGCTCACCAGCAGGTCCTCAAAAATAATGTTTTCAAGGGTCTGTTCACCAGCAGGCCCTCAACCATAATGTTTTCAACGGTCAGCTCGCCAGCAGGCCATCAATCTTAATTTTTCATGGGTGTGTCTGATGCCCTCCTTTATGTGTAATAAAAGGTGTATCGGAGTGCCTGTTCCTTGTAATTTTTGGCAGTCTTGTCACTTTGTGCATAGGCTTTATGAGTGTATGATTCCCAGGACAAGAACAATTGTTCCACAATGTGAATGAGGCCCTCCTTTATATCCGTTGTATCGGAGTGCCTGTTCCGTGTAATTTTTGGCAGCACTTGCGCATTACATACAAGTCAATATATGTTTCCTAACAATATTTCTTCACAGTATGTCAGGAAGGGGTTAAAGGTTTAAAAAAACAATCAAAACACAGGTTTTAGAAGAATATCTTTAGTAGTAATAATTTTTAATTTTTATCAAATAATAAATAAAAAAACAAAAGAAAAAAAATTACGCCGGCCTTTGGCGACGTGCGGCCATCATTGCCTGCAGCTCTCGGAGCTCCAGCTGAAGGCCGCGAATTAGCCGAGAGGCAGCATGTAGCTGGGTTCAAAAACACCGTAAGGTGGCCTCCACCTCAAAGTCAGTGGGGATATCTGTAG